>MU188551.1:0-33377 GCA_016904865.1 Pissodes strobi | reverse complement strand
TTTAAAGGCCGACAAGAATTTTTGCCTGACCGTTATAAAGTAATACCGGAATTGCTTTGAAGTTATATATAATAAAATAAGTTTGTAACAAAAATTAGAATAACATAGGTAACTCAAAACTTTACAGTTTCCCTTATTAAATTTCGATGCATGGTTACATTGAGGATATTCATTAACAAAATACTGATATTGTCATACCTGCTAATATTCCTGGCTGAGAGAAGAAAGATGTAGGGCGGTCTTCTGGTTTTGGATTCATGATGACACTTGTGTCCTCCGTAGGGGCAATGCCTAGAGATTCTTTTTCATTTCCAGGAATTATTGGTGTATTAAAAGCAGGAATAATCTCGTTGATCTTCGGAATAATATCGTCGATCGGTAGAAGTTCTAAGAATAATATATTAATAATATTTCAGAGTTACAACAGGGTTTTAGCGATACTAGATATGTTGTGGTCTTCAAAAAATAAGCCAATTTATACACTAGGCTTTGATATATATTTAATTACGAATCATCTTTTAGAAGTCTAACCAAGGACACTCCGGTCACATTAAAAAAAAACAATATTCATTTGCGAGATTTTTATTAAGCTCAAATCCTATCATACACTAGCCCCTGCCTAAAAGACTCCATATGGCTATGGTATTAAAATATATGGTACGCTTGATATTGTGCAAAAGCTACCGAATATGGAAGAACTATTGTTAACTACCTCTCACATATCTAAAAAATACTGGGTATGGAAGAACTCGTTAATCGTCATATCTATTAGAGATGTACCAATTGATTCATTGATTGATTCGAATACTGATTTCAAACAAAACTCATCGCAGCACACACATCAAAGAGTGAAACGGAATTAACTTTTTTTTTTTTTTTTTTATGGCAGTGGCACATACACTAAATGGAGACCCTATGGCGCTCGACGAGCGGTGTGTGTGCGAAGATGTTGATTGACACGGCTCTTGAATATTTGTAAGTTGTAATTAGTGGGAAACAGATGTCCTGGGAGTGAGTTCCACAGTGATGCAGTGCGCCAGACAAAGGAGTTCTTGTAAAGCGATGTTCTAGGTGTTTCCAGTTGTACGACGAACTGGTGCGCTCTTGCCGTCTGTCGTGACTGTCTGACAGGAGCTGCCAGGGGCGGGATGAGGCGGACTAAATCCTGGGAACATCTGCCGTGAAAGTATCTGTAAAACAGAGATATCTCGGCTACATGTCTGCGTTGTTCCAGACTATCTAGATTCCGGGTCAACTCCGGGTCGCCGACGAGACGCACAGCTCTCTTCTGAATGGAATCCAGCAGCTTCAGGGTGTGCTTTGGTGCGGCACCCCAGATATGTTAGCAATATTCTAAGCACGGTCTTATTTGCGCTTTGTAGAGCAAGAGCAACTGCTGCGGTGTATAGAGTTTTTTGTTGCGAAATAGCGCACCAAGCTTCTGGGAGGCTGATTTTGCGATGTTAGCAACGTGGTCATGCCAGGACATATTGCTGTTGACCGAGACACCCAGCAGTCCGATTGACGGGGATAAAGGAATGGTCGACCCTGCCATAACGATGTCAGGGCCCGCCGTATTGGCCGTCTTGGTAAACGTGGCTGCTTGGGTCTTTGCTGCATTGAACTGGACCAAATTTCGGTCGCCCCAAGTTTGAACTTTCTCCAGGTCTTGATTAATTGCTGTAATCTGCTCCTGTCTGCGGTGATGAGTCTCATTCGCTGGTAAGGGTTTTTCTGATCTAAAGTGGGAGACAAGGGTACTGTCATCTGCAAAACTGTAAACAGGATTATTTGTTTCGGTCAGCAGGTCATTAATATAGATGAGGAACAGAGTTGGTGAAAGTATTGCGCCCTGAGGCACGCCCGCGTTGATGGTGAATGTGTCCGAGATGTGTCCATCGACTGCAACGTGCAGAGATCGGCTCTTAAGGAAACTGGCAAGCCAGCTGCAGAGAGAGGCTGGCAGTCCGAAGGACGGTAGTTTGTTGAGCAGTCCGTCATGCCAAACTCTGTCGAATGCCTTTGAAATATCCAACGCAATCGCTCGAGACTCTCCGTAGTTCTCAATTGCCCTACACCATATATGAGTGACATAGGCCAATATATCTCCTGTCGATCTCTCTTTGCGAAAGCCGTATTGATTATCGCTGACTATTTTGTTGTTCTCGAGGTACTTGAGTAGTTGCTGATTGACTACACGTTCCATGACTTTGGAGATTATTGGAAGCAAGGCAATTGGACGATAGTTTGAAGGCGTGGTTTTCTTGCCTTTTTTTGGAACAGGTTGCACTCGAGCGACTTTCCAAGAAGATGGGTAAATCCCTTTTCCGTAAGACAGAGAAAAAAGCCTGAAAAAAACGGGTGTTAGTTCGTTGGCGCAGTTCTTTAACACGATGGCAGGTATTCCGTCCGGTCCTGATGCCTTTTGCGTATCTAGATTTTTAAGGATTTTACGAATATCACGATGATGAAATTTGACTTCTGCCATAGTTGTATTGATGTTCGATATGGTGGGGAGAGTCTTGCCTTGGGGGACGTCTAAGGTAGAGTGCAAAGAAAACATTTTGGCGAGCATGTTTGCTTTTTCCTTGGCTGTAGTCGCCGTGATGCCACGTTCGTCTGTCAAGGGTGGGAGAGACGTTTCTGTAAAGTTGTTACTTACTGCCTTTGCTACCGACCAGAAATTCCTGGAGCCACTGGGGCATTGCAAAAGTTTATTCCTGATCCATTGATTGTGTTTGTCCTTAGTTACGTCGATAACACGATTGCATTCGTTTCTCGCTTCGACAAAATAATTGCGATTTTCCGCGGTCTGATTTTGCTGCCAGTACTTGTAGGCTTGCTGTTTCCTACCCACAGCTCTTTCGCATCTTTTGTCGAACCAGGGCTTTCCTTTTGATGGTAACTTGATGGAATTTGGGATGTATGCTTCCATTCCTGAGGAGATTACTTGCGTGATCTTTTCGCAGCAGACTGACGGGTCGTCAGCGCCAAAGCAGACGTCGAGCCAAGGAAAATCTAGGTAGAACTCCCTTAGATCGTCCCAGTTTGCAGAATTGTAATGCCAGATTTTGCGAGGCAATGGTGGATCCTTCTGTATGAGTGGCAATTCACAAACCGTTGTAATAAGTTTGTGGTCGGAAGTACCTAATGGCGGACCAACTGTAACTGTGTACTGGTCAGGATTGGTGGTTAGAAAAAGATCCAGGAGGGCGGCGAATTCGCCCCTCTCTGAGATTCGAGTTGGTTCGTCTACAATTTGAGTAAGCCCGCAGCTGATGGCGAATGCTTCAGCCTCTCTACCTTCGTTGTCGGTCTTGTTGTGATGTTTGAGCCAGTTGGTGTTGTGGGCATTGAAGTCTCCCAAAACGATTATTTCTGAACTGGGGTGATCAACCTGTATTGAGTCAAAAGTGGTAGCTAGTGTTGAAAAAAAGCTTTGGTAAGCTCTATCGCTCGGAGGGCGATAGAGACAAGATATAAACTTGGTTAATCCCTTGGCGGTAAACTTGAGCCACATGAAGTCAAGGTTGTTCGGTTCGAGTGTTTCCTCGCGGTGACATGAAAGGTCGCTTCGGACAAAAAGGCATATTCCGAACTTATGTCTAAATCGGGTATGTAAGTCGTAACCAGGATAAGGGTAGTTCACTGTTGTTGTTGTAGAACATACTTGTGTTTCTGTAAGGGCTAGTATGTGTGGTCTATTTGCTTGTAGATGTTGGTGTACCGAATTTATGTTTGTGGTATGTGCGATTGTGCGATGTGACGGAGCGACGCACAGAGTTCCAAAAATGTATGAATTAAATCGACGCTCTCAATTTATCGCAATCGAAAAGCGTGCCTTAGAGATATTACATGCATTGGCTCGGTATATATTTTATCCAAAATTTACGTTATGCCAGACGTTGCCTTACAAATATTCAGTATTGTAGAACCTGTCAATAAACAAAAGGTTCAAATCCAGTTGCCTAAAACCTAAGTTATTCTAAACTCGAAGAACCTGCTGATAACCAAATAGCCCATTCTCTTTGCCACATACCTCATATGCGCAAAACTTACAGGCGCGTTCACAAAATTGCACTGCGATTTTTGTATTATAGAAATCAACTCTACCACATGATTAAACCGGCCTGATGAAACCCACATTTGTCGAAACATTGTCGGAATACGTGGATAAAAACATCATGTGAATAATACTAAAATAACAATGTTCTCAATTTAATCGCACATACCCACACTTAAGTGAAGTTGGCACTAATGAGAGGAAAAACGGGACAGATTCCCAAAAGACTCAGTTTTGGGTCCACCCCTCTCCCTTCTTGTTATAATTTAGATGCCAACTTCTGCGTTGTACAGATTCTGCACCGCTTAAGTGTCCGGTTTTGCTTGCCAGTAAGTGCATATCTATTTATTTCAAATTGTGAATTAATGTTAATGGAATCGTTAGAACCGGATATCCTCTTTGACTAGCTGGATCACGCTAACTGAAAAGAAGGTTATCCGGACCTAAAAACTTAAATATTGATAGCTGTATGCTGCTTTTTCATAAAGTACATATGAATGGTTCTCTACTTACGATCCGATTTATTACGGTCGATATCTGATATGTTATCGTCCTCATCATCGTCCTCTGGAGGACCCTGGCCTGAACCACTCGACTCCAAATCTCGATTTACCTCACCATCGAACCCGCTGCCCTCGATTTCGGCATCGGCATCTTTGAATACAAAACCACCATTGTTTCGTTGGCTGTTCTGAAAAAAATATATCAGTACTCAGTTAAGGGTATATTACTATTTGTTTCAACTTCCTTATAAATATATTGAGATAGTAGTTAACTTTCAGGTTATTTTAACAAACTAGCCCAAACAGTTCCTAATTTAATACTAATAACATATGCATAAGGCCGAGTGTAAGCAAAAGTCGGTATTGGTATAAGGATTTTTTTTTAATTTTAGTTAAATTGAGGGTTAATATGTAGAGTTTCATCCTTTAGGGTTGCACCTTTATATGGAATTTTGTCTTGTCTCTCATCTATTAAAGTGAAATGTCAAAAGGTGTTGTAAAAAGAAATAATTTAATTATATCTATAAGTGATATTATCACACACATCTCAAGGTATGATTAGACATTACGATTTTTGGTGCTTTTGTATACTTATTTATTTTTGTTATCCTTTATTTCTCAATAATGCGGATGAATTAATCCAACCGTCGACGGAATAAATAAATGTAATATTTTTTATAAATAATAGCTGTCTTGGATCTAAATACTTGTGATCTGATCTTTTAATTTTTCCATCATAATCATGATCAATAAGGATATAAACAATGTATCAGGAATAGAATTGTTTATGACACACCTATAATTGTAACAGAATGTTATATAATTCAAATATTATTGCATAAACTTATAAGCTAAATAGTAGTTTATATTTAAATTCTTGAATGTAATGATGTTTTTAATAAATCTAAATTTAGAGTATTTTACAAAAAATAACTAACTTCTAAATCTAAATACGATTGTTATTTGCTTCTAAATCTAATTACGATTTTTAATTGCTTCTTTTTAACAGCACAATAATTAATATTTATTATGTTATTCTCCTTTTTCTTTTAGTTTAGCATATAGTTTTCTTTTATATTTTCATACCATTCCATGTTAGTAGACATTGATTTTTATGGAATATGGATCGACGTCCAATACTAGGGAATATTTCTTTTTTCATGTATATCGTATGCCTTATACTATATGTAGTTTTCCCTATATGTTTGGTTTTTATTAAAAAACTTTTCATGTTTCTTTTTTTTAAAGGGATTTTTTGGTTTAATTTATGTATTAGGGTTATGTTGATGGAACTTGGAGTTTTGGGGTTGCGGTGCAGTGCGGGCGGCGCCGGCGGTGTTGGCGGTGGGGAGTACGTAATTTTTGAATATGGATGATGGTCGAATTGCGCATGCGGATATACAGTCACAAAATAACAAGGTCTCCAGAGACAATAATTTATGTGTGGGGCATTTAAATGTTCGCTCCTTAAACACAGGATTTGATGAGCTTGTAACATATTTGGCAGACTACAAATTTCATGTATTTGGGTTATCAGAAACCTGGCTGACACCTCAGCATGACCCTAGTAATTTTAATATTAATGGTTATAGATTGCTAAGGAAGGATCGACCAAGAAGGGGTGGAGGGGTTGGAATTTATATTCAAAGACATATCCAGTTTCAATTAGTTGATATAGGAGTCTCGAGTGATGCTTGTGAGATTATATGCATTAAGTTTCATTATAAAAACAACACATTTTTTTTCGCTTCAGTGTACAGGCCACCCTCCTCAGATGTTGGAGACTTTCTGGATTGCTTGGAGGATGTTATGAGTTCGTCAGTACCATTTTATGACTACGTAATCATTACAGGGGATTTAAATATAGACCTGCTACAAGACAGTATTCCCAAATCAAAGCTTCTTACTTTATTTAATTCTTTTAACGTTGACCAACACATTACTAGTCCTACCCGGTTATATAATGGTCCAGGTTCACTAATTGATATTATTGCATCTAGCAATAGCCTTACTCCGGTTTATAGCAAGTCAGTACCAATTTCTGAATCATTGTCCGATCATTGCTTGATATACAGTATTTTCGATTTGCATATTGAAGTCAGGGATGTTCTTGTGGAATTTAGAAATTATAATGGGGTTGTCTATAATGAACTAGAGTACGATGCGTCTATATTACCATGGGACTTGATCTATCGCACGGCAAATATTAATGAAAAACTAAAGTTGTTTAACTCAAATATTTTGCATCTCATTAATAAGCACGTGCCTTTGCAGCGGAGGAAAATTAAGGAAAGGCAATATACACCATGGATAACACCGAATATTAAAATTTTAATGAAATTGCGTGACAAAGCTTATCGTAAGTATATAAAAAATAAAACCGAAACCCGCCTTCAATATTATCGACAGCTACGAAACTACACGAAACACGCTCTCGCTCGAGAAAAGATTGCATTTTTTAACTCATTTTCTGCTAAAACAGGCAAAGATTTTTGGACAAGCGCAAAAAAACTTAACATAACTTATAATTCAAAATTAGACATTCCTTTACAACTTGCAGATGAAACAAAAATTAACAAGTATTTCTCTGATTGTAATAATGTAACGGATACTTCCTCAGTTGAAAAACTGGAATTTTACAACCAAAATTCTTTTAGTCTTATAAGAGATAATTTTACGCTCCAGTTGATAGACGAAATATCTTTAATTGACATTCTAAATTCTATTAAAACAAATGCTATTGGTGAGGATGATATTTCTATAAAAGATTTGAAACTGTGTTTTCCTTTTTGCAAGAAACCATTGATTCATATTATAAATACATGCATTTTGGAGAGTGCTTACCCTGATCTATGGAAGTTAGCTAATATAAAACCTCTGCCCAAAGTAAATATTCCAGAAAATTATAAAGATCTCAGGCCAATTAGCATTTTACCGGCAGTTTCAAAGATTTTAGAAAAACATGTATCCTATCAGTTAACAGCCTATTTTGAAACACAGCTAGTTATTCCTGATTGTCAGTCAGGCTTTCGAAAGAATTTTAGCACCACCACATGTCTCATAAAACTGGTTAATGATATTAGACTAAATCAAGATAAGGGAGAAGCGACATGCTTGGGCCTATTGGACTTTAGCAAGGCGTTTGACACGATTAATCACCAAATGTTGCTGGCTAAATTAAGATTTTTTGGACTGTCAGAGTCTTGTATTAATTTTTTTCAATCATACCTAGAAAATCGAGGGCACTGTGTAGTACTGGAGAATGATGGCCAAAAGTCTAAGTCGGTCTTCTTACGTGTGAGCGCTGGGGTCCCTCAAGGGTCTATATTAGGCCCACTACTCTTTTCTATATATGTAGCAGATATGCATAATACCCTAACATATTCCAAAATTCAGCAATATGCTGATGACTCTCAAATTTATTTGTCATTCACTTTTAATAATCTACCAGAATTTCAGCAAAATTTTAATGAAGATCTTAATAAAATTAATAAGTATGCTCATGACCATAACCTTAAACTCAATCCCAGCAAATCATCTATTATTCTTTTTGGAAACAATAAAACTCAAATTAATAATATCTCTGAAACTATTAATATTCAAATAAATAATATTTCGTTGCCAGTAGTCTCGGAGGCCAAGAGCCTAGGGATCTACTTTGACAATACTCTTTCATTTCAAAAGCATATTAAACATAAACTTGGCATCGCCTATTCCCGGTTAAAAAAATTGCACAGTTTAAAAAAATACTTACCCTCCAAAATAAAATATTTTCTCTGCAATTCACTTGTTTTATCATTATTCGACTATGGGGATATCGTTTATCATAATTCACTTACATTAAGCCTTGCTAAATCCATACAGAAACTACAAAATACGTGTATGCGTTTCTCCTTTAATATTAGCTTTAGAAACCATATTACACCCTATTTAAACACCAATTCAATTTTATCTATGGCTAATAGGCGAAAATATCATATTTTCTCTTTAATTTATAGAGTCTTAAAGACTGGAGAGCCTTCATATTTAAGGGCACTTTTAAACCCACGAAATCACACTTATTTTACTAGGAACACGGATGATTTTGTCATTTTATTGCACAGCTCAGCTGTCTTCCAAAGGTCTTTTAGCTATGTCGCAACAAGCATGTGGAATGGTCTTCCAAATGATGTAAAATGCTTTACACCGTATAAGTTCAACCGCTATATTAAGTCATTGCTTCTTGAGGAACAAAGGCGTTAACTTCACCAGTCTGACCCTAAACGGTAAAATATTCATTGTTCATTTACTTAGTTTTCTCTCTGGTAATCTATTTTTCGTTTGTCTGCGTGCGCATAAACCGATTATCAATCCTTAATATTTTTTCAATTTTTAAGCCTTGATCGACCCATCCCCGATACTGCATCTCGCCCCTGCTGCGCTGCCTCCCTCTGATTCTTACGCCGTCAAAAGTGTTTATTGTATATTTATAAATTAATTTATTATTATAAACACAAATTATTTTTTGGTAAAGGGCTATTCAACACGGGTATGTGTATGTACATACTTGTGTATCGGTTTTTAAATCGCGTAATAGTCCTTATTTGTCTTCTTTTTTTATTTAATTATAATTGGTAATATACTGTAATAGCTGTACTCTTAAATGGCAAATAAAATTTTTTGAATTTGAATTTGAAGTGACTGAATAAAACCAAACATACACTTAAACCAAAATGACTAACTGTGTAATATTGAATTTTTTACGATGGCTGAAAATGAAAATTATCGATATTTTGAAAAATGACATATTAGTCTGCTTTACACATAGCAATGACTACTCCCGTGAAGCTTTTCAGCTATATTTCAATAGGTTTTTTGAATATTTATTTATCTTTTGACTCATTTGGGTTTTTTTCTATTTAAATATAATTTTAATTTATAGTTATCCAAAAAGAAGGCAACCTGGTATTTTAATGTTTTCTGGAATAAAAAAAAATTAACATGGAACGTTGACCCCGTTCCTATCGCGGTTTTCGTCATTATACGTTTTCGGTGGGGGCCATAGTAAAAAATACAATATTACACAGAAAATATACATTTTGAACTGACACGTCTTGCCAATATGAAATGATCATTCCATTGTTCTAATAGTCGCTACCTACTAATACCACAGGTTATACCGTACCGAATGGTACACACAAACTAATACTCTTTTGCCACATATGAAAGTCAATATGCTCTTGGAATAACGTCAATTCCCTCAGTTTGAGAACTCTTTTCTGAGGTGAAGAAATACTTCTCTCCACACAAAGTAATATTCGTTTGCCACATATGAAAGTCAATATGCTCTTGGAATAACGTCAATTCCCTCAGTTTGAGAACTCTTTTCTATGTGTGTATAAACTGTACTAATAATTATACCATTGTTTATAAGACAACTACTATACTCACCAAGAGTACCGTATAGGGCCACATTTTGTGAAATTATGAACTTTAGGTTAATTATTTAAAATACATATCATGTATTATATATGCTTTTAAAGCTTATAAAATTTACAATCAAGCGAAAGAAAAATATACAGGGTGTTCCGTAAAAAAAAACAAGTTTGATTTATAGCTTAAAATTGACAGCTCACAGCAAAAAACTGACTACGCCACTGGATTCTACGTAAAAAACTGGTTAAGAACAAGTTTTTAGTTTTGCGATATGCGATATCATAACGGATATACGAGGGGGTACCAAAATACTTTTTTTTCAAGTTCGCGCTGTATCTCAAAAACTATGAAGATTTTGTTTATACCATCATTCTTTTCACAAAAAAGTAGCATAGTTTTGCGAAAACCACAACGATCTATCTTTACTCGTAAGTGAGATACCCCGTAATATCACCGAAAATGAGACACCCTGTACAAGGTTACGTTGCAGGTAGATAGTTAGATAGCTAGATAGACAGATGGATATAATTTATTAGTAATAGCGCACAGTGTTTGTACACATTATAAAATATAAGTTTAGAGCAAAACAGTTTAAAACAGGTTTAATTGCCTCTGCACATTAAAAAAAATAACAAAAAGTTATGAACTAAAATATAATATTTAACATTATATTTAAAATGGTTTAAAATAAATTGTCCAACCACATACATAATACACAAATGTTGTTATTAAGACAAAATTAAAATATAACATAAACAGACAGGAAAATTCACAGTATTATTAAGTAAGTAAGTAAGTAAGTAAATTAAATTATTCCTCTACTGAATAAAAGGCATTTTGTAATAAATAGCCCTTAATTTGTATAGAAAATTGTTTCACATCAGCTTCTCTAATATCTAATGGGAGTAAACAATTTTATACGGTGGTAGTCAGTGCCTCTTCTGGTCCTTGAAAGTCTGTGAAAATCAGGGAGTCAACGCGAGTGCGAGTTGAATGGTCGTGAATATCACTATGTGTGGAAAAAACTGATAGGTTAGACCTGACATATTCAAGGCATCTTAATATGTATACCGAGGGAAATGTTAACATTTTGAGTTTCCCAAAACATCGACGGCAACAGTCACGGCAGTCAAGCACCGCAATAATACCTATGCACCTACGTTGAAATCTGAAAACTTTATACTTGAATGGGCACAGTGCTCCCAGTTAAGAACCGCGTACGACATAAGCGTTGAGGAAGTAACCGTGATAGGCCGACATCAGCGTTGTGACAGAAACACATCGCGACAACACCCTTATTAAATAAATTATTTTGGATAATTTACCACACAGCTCTGATACATGCTCCACCCAGGTAGTGTAAGTGTAATCCCCAAAAGTTATATAGTCTGTAAGACTGTTCATCGCGAGCGTTGTCGATTTTTTTTGTTCCGGAAGATAAATTGTCCTTGAAAATAGTATATTATTTTATATGGAGGAAAAGTAATACTTTACATGGCGGGCTCGTGTTTAACAGCCGAACGGAGTGAGGCTGGTAATAGAGAGCCAGCCATGAAAAGTAACTTTTCCTCCAAATAAAATATGCTGTTTTTTCTTCAAATGTCGACAAATTAATGCAAAAACATCTCTTTTTAATAGTAATAATATCTAATTATTATTAAAGATAAGTGAGTTCGCAATGCGGCTTAAACCGGTGTCGGTGAATAGGCACAGGCTGTTGCTATAGTAATGTAACATAAAGCTGTCAGTGGACACTGTCAACAATAATTATTTTTTTAAGATTGCGTCTCCGATTGCGTTTTAATTCCGTATTGATAAGTAGTTATTGAGTAACTTCGACTAAATAATAACCAATTTGTTCCTAAATTAGTGATTTTTAGAAATGCAGTCACAAATCGAGTGATAAATACAATTTGTAGTTTAATAAATCTTGAGTTTATTTTGTTGTCTGTTTCTATTGTATCTATGTTGCTATGACAACACTTTTACCTCCGCCGGCGGAAAAGTGAAAAGTAAAGCTCTGGCGGAGGAAAAACGAAACTTCACGGCCGCCTACTCAGTCGAGTAATGACGGATTTACTGACGTTTGAAGAAAAAACTAAGTTATGTCCCTCAAAGAAATCCGCAATTTGATCCTTTATGATAGATTCAAAGATCTTGGAAAAGATGGGTAGTAAAGAAATGGGGCGATAATTCGTTGTCATTGAAGATCTCTTGTTTTTAAAAATATCGGAATAACTTTTGCATCCTTCAGCGCTAAAGGAAGAGTTCCAGCGTCAATGCAACAATTTATCAGTTTTGTTAGGGGCAGAAGATATTTCAATGTTTTACAACTTTTGCGAGGGGTCATCCACTAGCCGCATTACTGGTACAGATTGGTTCTAATTACGTGACATTACGCTGCATTAACTTGCATTACGTCACATTACACTGCAGTACAATGTATTACGTCGCATTACTTTGTATTTACCTGTATTACTCTGCATTACCCTGCAATACGCTGAATTACGTAACATTACGTCAAATAATCCTGTAAATTTTCATTAATTACGCATTCATTCGGGATTTAGACAACCTGGATGTAGGTTTGTGTAGAAACAGCTCTAAAAGATGCACTTAATGAGGCTAACAAAATTGGTTTACTATCCACAAAAGAGGATTGTTTATCTATCTACCTGGTACCAAAAAAGCCTGACGAAATAATCAATATGGAAACTGAGAGCGAGAATGAGAGTGACACCGATGATGACATAATAGTAGAAAAACATGATTTTGAAACAACACACATTATTGGAACTGAAACTGCACACGAAAATAGGGACGGCACGTTGGGACTAAATGACTTCTCAGTTAAAATTAAAGGCACTAATATTGATGAGAGTTCTCCTTACTTAAAAGTTACGTTAGACAATAAGGACGTTATAATAAAAAAAACCGCTTTTTGCTGGTTACTCGATGAAAATTCGAGAAGATTATGCAATGATAGATTAAGAAGATTTTTATCAAATAATAAAGGTTCGATTAAAGGTCATAAGAAAAAAAAGCGTCCAATGCAAATTTAAGTTATTTACCTAAAAAAAATACAAAAAAAATACAAACAGGTAAAAAAAAAGAAAAAGAATCTGACGACAGTTCGGATGAAGAAATAAGTTGACCTGAATTAAATGATTCAACAGACATGGAATCCTTCAATTCCGGCTGTAAAAGTGATGTAGATTTTTACTCGAGTTATCAGCAGGAAATTTTATTGGAAAGGTATTATGCTGTTATATATGATAAGCAATGGTATATAGGAAGAACAACAGAAAAAATTGGCTCAGACACATACAAGGTAAAATTTTTGAAACTTACTTTAGATGCTTATATTTGGCCCAAAAGTGAAGACATTGATGTGGTCTCGTCAAAATATATCTTTTATGGTCCAATAACTCTAATTGGAAATGGGCCTTTTATTTTGAATAGAGAAGAGCTTTTAAAAATTAAAAAGGAGTATAAATTAGCGAAACAAACCCTAGGCCTCTGAGGTATTCCTATTTTTACTTTTTGTTATATCAGTAGATATGTAGGTACATCTAAGCATTTTTACATATTTCATATTATTATTGCAGATAGAGTCGTGACGAGAAAATTCTGGGACAAAAGAATATCCCTCGAAATATCCTGTCAGCACCTAGACTATTAGAAAAAAAAGGCGTGTGCACTATGTGCGCATATCAGAAGTGAAACTTCTTAAACGAGGGGTAAACCGCAGCCTCGTTTGTGTACAATTAATATCCTTTTTCAGCTAAATATCCCTTAATTTCTCCTTAAATACCCAGAATTTCCTTTTAAATACCCATATTTTCCATTAATATCCCATAAATTTCCCATCATATCCCATTAATTTCCTGTAATATCCCATTGATTTCCTTTAATAACCCATTAATATCCGATAATATCCTGTAAATATCCCAATAATTTTCTTAAAATAACCATAATTTTCTAAGTAAGGTTTAAACACTTAAGCCGCTAAAGAAATCTTTTTCCGAGAGTTCTTCGGGTTATAGTTTTTTCTGACATAACTGCGGGTGACTTTAATTTGGACTATCAGGTATCTGACATAGCATAGGCTTATACTCCAAACTCACACTGTTGAAGGACTTTATGGCATATTTTGATTTTAACCCAGTTTAATAACATTTCTAACTCTCACAACCGTCTGCTTGACCTGGTTCTTGCCAACTTCCCCTGCTCTGTTAGATGGGAAGTGATGCCTCTTGTACATGAGGAAGCCCATCACCCCACTCTTGCCATCGCTGTCGAATGTTCTTCTCTCGGTCGCGATGGCAAGAATTTTCCTACGAACCCTCATAATAGAAACTACAATTTTCGCAAAGCATGCCAATTTTCCCTTATTATATTACCTTATATCAGCGACCGATTGCGAATTTCTCTCTGCCTTTTCCGACGTTAACGGGGCTGTCTCGGCAATGTACGAGAAGATCTACGACCTCTTTGATCGGTCAGTTCCGCTGTTTCGCTCTCAAGAACGCAAAAACTCCTACCCTTGCTGGTATACTGGGGATATTATTAAGCAACTGAAGGCAAAGTCTCGCCTGCACAAGAAGTGGAAAGTTTCTAAATCCGAAACTGATTATAATGCCTTTAAAATAATGCGTGCAAATATCAAAATTAAGATCGACTTAGCGTACAAAGAGTGCACTGCACAAACAGAGGACTCCTGTGAATGATCCAAAAAAATTCTGTAAATTTATTCGACAGAAGCAAAATAGTTCTCTATCCCCGGTGAAATGTTTTTCGGCGACGCTGCCTTCGACTCTCCCAACGGCATTGTGGACGCTTTGGTGACTACTTCAAAAGTGTATGTTGATCCCTCTCCTACCAATGATCATGAACCTACTGATAGTGATAATGACAACCCACAAAACATAAATATTCTTGCCCTTGACAATGCAGACATCTTATCTGCTTTAAAATGTCTCAAAAATAAGGAGACTGCAGGGCCAGATGGCACTCCGTCATTTCTTCTGCGGGACTGCGCATCAGTGCTGGTGAAACCTATTGCTCATTATGTTAAAATCTTTCCATTTCCAGGGGTGTCTTTCCCGACCTATGGAAGTGCGTTCAAATCTGCCCTACCTACAAGAGTGGTAATAAGAGCCATATTGATATCTATCGCCCAATATCCATTTTGTTAAACTTCTCGAAAGCCTTTGAGGTCTGTGTAGTGCTTCGGTCTCGAGACGAGACTAGGAATTATAACTCGAGACCGAGACTTCTGGGTTCGAGACCGAGAGTCTCGTCACGTCAGTCTCGATAGTCTCGAGTGTTGAAATAAAAATAGTTTATAAGTAGGATAGTACGAAAATAATGCCTTGTTTTTTTTTAAATTATAGGTAACGTACAAAAAATTAAAAACATTTAAGTAAACGAAAATAAAAGAAATCTAGGAAAGTATGCACTTATCTAAAGTACAACTTACTAGTTGCCTACCTATATTTATGAGTAACACAAAAAAAAATGTTGAAACAGGTCTAAATTATAGGTAATGTACAAAACTAAAAAAAATAAGTAGGTACACCAAAATCAAAGAAATCTAGGAAATATGTACCAGGGTGTCCCAAATTTAAACCTTATCATTGGGATCTCGGAAACTAGAAGAGATACAAGGACGGTTGCTGATCAAAATGCCACCTTAAAAGTTTTAAAATTCCGAAGAGTTTTCAAAGAACACGAATCTTTGCGATTCCATTTTTATTTTTTTATGACTCTATTTGAATAGATATATCAAAATAAATTTGACATTCTCGTTGCTACTTTTTCTGTTCTACAAGATGATGGTATCAGATTTTCAAACCGACGGACGTTTCGTCTTCGAGCTGCCGTCATTGACTTTGTTTTTTTAAATACGGTCCTGGATTTTTTATTACAGATTTTAAGAGCTTCTAAGGTCCCAAAGCCAATGATGTATCGAATTTGTTCGAAAAATTCATATTAATAGCGTTTTTCATAAGAACTCATGTGTTAGAGAGAGGCAGAAAACAGATTTTTGGTCTTATCAGGAAATCATTAAAATGATTTTTTCGAGAAAGTGCGATGCATCATTCGTTTTGGCACATCAGAAGTCTTAAAAACCGATATAAAAAAAATCCACTACTTTCTGTCTCTCTCTAACACATGAGTTCTTATGGAAAATGCCAATACTACGAATTTTTCGAATAAGTGCGATACATCTTTGGTTTTGAGACCTTAGAAGCTCCTAAAATCCGTAATAAATTCCAGGGCCGTATTTAAAAAACAAAGTTAATGATGGCAGCTCAAAGACAAAACGTCGGTTTGAAAATTTGATAACATCATCTTGAAAAACAGAAAAAGTAGCAAGGAGAATGTGAAATCTACTTTTTATATCTATTCAAATACAGCCATAAAAAATAAAAATAGTAAAACATCTTATTTCTCCGAACCAACATGGTTTCTTTCCATTCAGATCGACTGCTACTAACTTAATTTCCTTTTTAAACACCGCTCATCATGCCATAAATAATAAGCAGCAACTTTGTTACCAGTTCAAGTAGTGAGGGATTAAATTATATTCAAAGTGAAACTTTTGATATCGTGAGTGAAGTAAATAATCAGAGCACAAATGGGCAGTATGATGTGACAGATCAGCAAAGCACCGGGCAACTAACCGGAGAAGATGTTCATGCGTTAAATGAACAACATATACCCGAGGAAGAAAACGTTCAATTTAATAGCGAATCAACTGAAGAGGACAAAAGTCAAGAGACTGATAATTTTTTAGGTACGATGATGTTAATGGAGCCGTTCATTTAGCGAATGTGGCAAATTTTAGAAATAGTGATATACTGTATGTTAATATCTGTAGCGCACCTGCCCGCATGCCTGATGTTGAAGCAAATCTAGTATCACAAAATCCTGCATTTATATTGTTAAGCGAGAGTCGAACTACTGACGATGTTTTAGATTCAGAAATTTCCATAAAGAATTATAACCTTGTAAGATGTAATTCATCATCAAGGCATACGGGTGGAGTTCTTTTATACATTAGACAGGGAATTACTTACAAAAATGAAAAAAATTACATCTTAGATAAGCATTTTTGGTTGAATGTAATATCGGTGCAATACTCTAATTATTCTTTGTTTCTTGGAGTTTTGTATAGGTCGCCAAGCTCTAGCAGGGCAATATTTATTGATAACTTTGAGAGTATTTGTGACGATTTATTTGACAGTAGCAGGAAATGTTTAATAATGGGAGATTTTAATATTGATTATAGTAGTGATGATTTTTATTGTAGAAAGATAAGAAATATGTTTAATTGTCTTGGCATTAAGCAACATGTCCTGGATTACACTAGAATCACAAATGACAATCAATCGATAATTGATTATGTTATTTCAAATTTTGACGAGATTGATGTCAATGTTCACCATACTCCGAAAATATCGGATCACTCTATATTATCAGTTAATTTTTATAACAACAAAAAAATAATAAAAAATAAAAAACGTATTATTTACCGAAATTTAAACGAATCAAACATACATAAAATTAATTTGGAATTAATTGACTGTAATTTTTTACTCAGTAGCAATAGTGTTATCGATATTTACAGGAATCTTATTGAAAATGTAGAATACGTCACAAATAAGATAGCACCTAACAAAGAGTACAAATGCACACATGACAGTTTGCCATACTATGATTGCATATTACGGAATAAGGCTAAGGATAGGGATATAGCGTATAAGGAATTTAAACAAAACAGAAATGAGAACAATTGGAATGACTACAAAAAAGTTAGAAATGAATATGTTAACTTACTTAAACAGAAAAAAGAACAATACTATTATGAAAAAATAGATCTAAATAAAAAAGACCCTCGTAAAATGTGGAAAACACTCAAAGCATTAGTAAACTCAAAAGATCATTCAGAAAATCAATTTGTTAATGGAATTGAATTTGAGACAGATAAGGGATTAGAAATTGTTAAGGATAAAAAATATATGGCTGATTTATTTAATAAATACTTTACCGAAAGTGTGAAAGAAATAGTTCACTCTATAAAACAGGGTCCAGATCTGCAGCTTCAGACAGCTTACCCATGTAAATTCTCAAAATTTCAAGTGATTACTTTGTGTGAGCTTAACGAAGTTGTTAATGAAATGAAGGTTAAGACAGGTTTTGAAGTTTTAGATGTTCGGTTTTTGAAGTCAATTTTTGGGGTCATCGGCCATGTTGTTTTGCATTTCATTAATACATCGCTTCAATCAGGAATATTTCCTGAAGAGTTAAGAAAATCTGTCGTTGTTCCAATACCTAAGATCTCGAATACCACAAAGTGTTGTGAATTTAGGCCAATCAACATGTTACCGTGTATAGAGAAAGTTCTAGAGTTGTGTGTTTACAAACAGTTGATGGAATATCTTAATGTTAATAATATTCTTACCTTAAATCAATCGGGATTCAGACCGGGACATTCATGTGAATCAGCTTTACAGTTGACAATCTCCAAATGGTTAAGAGAGACAGATCAAGGGAAATATGTAATGGTTGTATTTTTAGATTTAAGACGCGCTTTCGAAACAATTGATCGGTCTATTCTATTAAAGAAACTAAAAAATATAGGTCTTGAAAGCACTGTGATAAAGTTTTTTGAATGTTACTTGTCAGAATGGAAACAAGCTGTAAAGATTGATGACATTTTCTCTGATGAAATAAATAATGGTTTAGGTGTCCCACAGGGGACTGTGCTAGGTCCCCTGCTCTTTCTCATATATATAAATGACATTGTTTCTACAAATCCTAATGATTTTACAAAGTTATTTGCAGATGACGCACTTTTTTCCATTGCTGATAAAAATCTTGACGTAGCAATCAGTAAAATGAACAACTTACTAAAAACAGTAAATTCTTACTTTTGTACCAATAAATTAAAATTAAATATAACAAAGACAAAAGCTATGATATTAACAACTCCCCAAAAATATAAAAATATGAATCTTGATCAACACACACTTAGTATAGATGATCAAAAAATAGAGTTTGTTTCTCAGCTTAAATACTTGGGATTTATGATTGACGGGTTTTTGAATTTCAGCTCACACTTTATTTATGTCTATAAAAAAATTTGTAAGAAACTTTATTTTTTTTCGAGAATATCAAAATGCATTTCTCAGTACAGTAGAATAACTATCTACAATGCAATAATACAACCTCATTTTGATTATTGCAGTACCTTACTATACACAGTAGATTTGAACAAGAAACAAGCTCTGCAGAAATTGCAAAATAGAGGAATGCGCATTATTTTAAGATGCAGCAGATACACAAGTATTAGATTTATGCATGAATTGTTACAGTGGTGCCCTGTTGATGCTAGAATGTTTGTAAATACAATGATTTTTATCTTTAAAATTGTAAAAAAACTGCTACCTCCATATTTTGAAGAGTTTATAATATATAACGATCAGATTCATAATTACCCCACAAGGTCAGCTAATCATTTTCATGTTCAAAGAGTTAACTATAAAAAAACCAGAAAATCAATTTTCAATGATGGCTTGAGTAAATATAACTCTCTAGGTATCGAAATTAAACAGTCCAGAACTGTGGCTGAATTCAAAAGAAAATTACTCGCCTCCTTAAATACCTGTTAGTGTTCTGTTTGGTATTGTGCGTTGTGTATTATTAATTATTAATAGCCTTTTTTAGTATTTGTGGCATGTCATTTTTATGTAGATTAATTGTATTAGGTGATTCCTAAATAAAGATTGATTGATTGATTGATGTACACGGACTTCTCGAAGGCTTTCGACAAGTTGAATCACAGTATCTTGAATCTTAAACTTGAGAGGATGGGATTTCATGACAGTCTGTTATGCTTCTTCGCCTCCTACTTGGGAGGTAGACGGTAATTTGTCAAGTACAGTGGTTACATATCTGGGGTCTTACTTGCATCTAGTGGTGCCCCTCAGGGTAGTGTTTTGGCACCGTTTTTGTTCTCATTGTTTATAAATGACATATGCAATGGCATGTCGAGCCATTCCCTCCTCTTTGCCGATGATATGAAGATTTTTCGTGTCGTCCAGGGACTTGATGATTGTTAGTTTCTCCAGCGGGATCTTGATCGACTGAGTGTCTGGTGTGATCAAAACTGCCTTCCACTGAATGTTCAGAAATTTAAGAAAATGACCATCTCCCTAATATATATAACACGCAGCATTACAACTACACCCTCTGTGACGCTTCACTCCCTGACTCGGAGGCTGTGCGTGATCTGGGGGTCATTGTGGGCAGGAGACTGACATTCAACGGGCACATTAATGAGGTGGTGTCATCAGCTTTAAAAATACTTGGTTTTGTTAGTAAGGCTATCTCCGAGTTTGCGAACCCATCCAGCGGAATAAGTACCTATTTATAATTCATTAGTAAGATCTAAACTCCTTTATGCGGCTCCAGTATGGTTTCCTGACTATAATGTGCATGTGGATAGATTGGAGCGGATACATCGTAGATTTCTGAAGCTGCTTTCTTTGAGGGTTGATGGTGTCTATCCTCCCAGAGGTACCGACCAGGGCCAACTGCTCAATCGCTATAAAATCTTATCCCTGAAACACATTACTGTCTGTGCAAGCCTGGTGCTTCTGTATAAGTTGTGCAATGGCTCTGTTGATGCCTCGGATCTCCTGTCCAAGATTAACGTCTGGGTCCGCCAGTTCAACACTCGCAGACACCTGGTATTTTATCTCCCCACACACCACACCAACGTGGCTCATGATGAATAGTGTGCACTGCTTGGACCGGTTTAATTTCACTTTAGAAGACTTTAGAAGGGAGGTGAAGTTGCATGTTCATCTTGTGTAGTCGAGTATTCTGTATAATTATATGTATCTATATATACATCGTTCTTTGATCTTATATATATAGCATATTTAGTTTATTATTGTAATAATATTTTACTATTTTGTTAATTTACATTGTCTTGTTATTGGGATAACCTGTTGGACAATAAACCATTTGAATTTGAATTTTAAATTATGACATTTGGAAGGATTTGAGTGCACCTCATCATAATTTGGATCACGTGTAAATTTGGAAAAATTAATTAAAATTTTGTTTCCAATCTTACGTATTTATTGCAATATATGAGTAGTTGACATATAAAGATAATTAGTATTAAACACTAATATTATTCTAGAATATAATATAATGATAAATCCTTGCTTCCCTCATGTCAATCAGGTTTTAGAGCCAATTTTAGCTGTGCAACAGCTTTGCTGAAAATCACAAGTGACATTGCCAAATCGTTTGATGAAGGTAATTGTTGTCCGGCTGTCCTGATTGATATGACGAAGGCTTTTGATTGCCTGAACATCGATCTGTTGCTTGTTAAGCTCGGACATTATTGTATTGAGGCAGGGGGTTGGTTTTTTGATTATCTTGGAGGCAGGCAGCAGGCGGTAAGGTTGACTGGTGGGGGCGAAGTGGGTATTTCAGAATGGAAGGAAGTAGTGAGTGGGGTGCCACAGGGGTCTATTCTCGGCCCCTTGTTATTTACTATTTTTATCGCAGATATTGTAAAGAATATTAAGAATTGCAAATACCATCTGTATGCAGATGATCTTCAAATTTACTTACCAACATCATTGGAAAATTTACAGGAGGCTGTGAGGGACATAAATTTGGATGGCATATCTGCATGGGCCACAAATAACTCGCTTTTTATAAATCCAAACAAAACACAAGCAATCCTTTTTTCAAGAAGTGAAATTAATATTTCAGGCCTTAATATTATATTAAATAACATACAAATTGCTTGGTCTGATGAAGTAAAAAACCTTGGTCTCCACATGGATAAATGTTTAACTTTTAACAGCCACATCAATAGTGTATGTCGGAGATCATTTTATGCATTAAAGTTAATTTATGAATATAAGAACATATTTAACTGTGAAATTAAAAAAACCTTGACAAACTCACTGGTCCTTTCCATACCTGCATATTTGGATGTAGTGTACGGCCCATTCCTGTCTGCCTTTAATAAATTCCGCATACAAAAGATTCAAAATTCGTGTGTTAGATATGTAAAGAAACTTTCCCGTAGAGATCATGTGACCGAGCATATAGTGGATGTTTATGGACTTAACATGGCCCAAGGGCGCTTTGTACATATGAGCTGCTTGACGCATAAAATTGTAGTCACTGGCATTCCTTCTTATCTTTCCGAATGTATGATAAGACGTGGAAATGCACATAATGTAAATATTCGTAATAAAGCAGCAATGTGTATTCCCCAGCATAAAACACAACTTTTTAAAAATTGTTATTACTATCTTGCAGCTCATGTGTATAATATTTTGCCAGACTACTGAAAGGTACTGGGCCCCAGATATTTTAAGACTAGGTGTAAGGACTATGTATCTGCCACACAGTTAAAATTGTAGGCTACTGTATTGGTTTGTTTGTATGTAGATCGGTGTTATGTTTAGGTGGTTATGAAAACACGTTAACGGTAATCTCCACCTTTTGTATATTTTAATGTGCAATAAATACATTTTTACTTTACTTTACTTTTACTTTTATATTATTGACCTTGCTAAGTTAAAGTACCTATGGTTTTAAAAATAGCCAACTTATGAACGCAGAACTAATTGCTACAAAATAAAAATAAAATTCTAACAGCTAATAAAATAATATGGATATAGAAAAAAAGCAGGGAAAAAGTTTTAGAAAAAATTTACTCAATGCGTGAAAAAATATTGATGTTCAACTTCATTTGACAATGTTATTGTTTCTTAAGTTTTCTATATAGTTTCTGCATATGATTTATGTCGGTCTTTTTTAAATTATACACTCCGGTACCCATTAATTCCAGTGGACCATAAAAAATATAGGTTTCATTCACCTTTGCAAAGTCCTCTTGTTTAGGCCATATGTAACTACCAAGTTCTTCTTTTAAAAATTTCATGTAATACATATTTGGAGTAGTTTTGTCTCGAGTCTCGCCTCGAATTTTGCTCGGAATTTTGTTTAAAATTCTGCGACATACCAGCCTTCATAATATAACACAGCATAGTATTTTTCTACTTCAATCACAACATTAACATTTTTTCTGTCATTTGAGTCCGAGTTTGAGTTTTTTCTTCTGTGCCTTCTTTCGACGAAAAATTTTCAGTGTCAGTAGGGTCGTCTAAAATAATTTCGTCAGAATGTTCATCTGTGCTCGAGAACGAGCTGGTGTCATTTGCTTTGCGGATTTTTTTAGTATGACTTGCTTTTATTGTCTTTTTGACTATATGCTTTTAATTTATGTTCTTTTCATTATACTTCCTTCTCGACTTGCTTTTTTTTGTCGTATAACTCAATGAGCATGCGCACGATCTCGTAAATTTAGTTATAACCCTTATAATTTCCCCGTAATATCCTTCTAATATCCCATAATATCCCCTAAATTTCCTTTTAATATCCCATAATATCCTATAATTTCCTATTAAAACCTACAATTTCCCCTTAATAACCCATAATTTCCTTTGAGTTGTACAACAAATATCCCCAGCGGTTTACCCCTCGTTCTTAAACTTAAACGCCCTAGCCTCGGATTTGGTTAAAGTGGTTTTTTTTTTAAATATGCCACTCAATTTAAAGTTGCGCTTATGTCTTGGCAAGGTAATAGAGCAAATCCCATATTTTTATCTTGTAAACTAACAAAGATATCCCAATAACAATATTCTCGTATTTTTCTTCCGCCAGGCCGTGTCGCTCATC
Source organism: Pissodes strobi (assembly GCA_016904865.1). Classification (NCBI taxonomy): domain Eukaryota; kingdom Metazoa; phylum Arthropoda; class Insecta; order Coleoptera; family Curculionidae; genus Pissodes; species Pissodes strobi. The sequence goes on along the minus strand of MU188551.1, from coordinate 9,608 downwards.
GTCTGTCGTTCTGCGTTCGCCTGCCGATTAACAAAAAGGAAAATGAAAAAAAACTATTCTTCATAAAAGTTTCGCTTATGTATTGACAAGGTAATAGAGCAAACCCCATATTTTTATCTTGTAAATTAACAAAGATATCCCAATAATTATACGCCCTAGCCTTATACATACCTTAACGGAAAAGTAGTTTTTTTTTTTAAATATAACACTCAATTAACAAAAAGTGAAGGCCTAAATGAAAAAAAAAATATTCTTCATAAAAGTTTCGCTTATGTCTTGTTAAGGTAATAGAGCGAATCCCATATTTTTATCTTGTAAACTAACAAAGATATCACAATAACAATATGCTCATACTTTTCTTCCGCCAGGCCGTGTCACTCATCGTCTGTCGCCCGCTGCGTTCGCCCGCCGTGTTCGCGACCTTCAAATTTTACTCCCGGCGCGCGTTAAGAAGTTTCACTTCAAAAAACGAAAAAAAACTTAGTATCAGGTAATCTCTCGGGTAATCTAGTAACCTCTATTAAGGTATCACGAGAGGTGCAAAGTTTTTTTTAGTTGTCATGACTTGTCACCGTTTCACGAGCCGTTTTACGTTCAAACTAGGTATTTCCATGGTAATGACGTGAATTTTTTAAAAAGTTTTCCTTGTAGCCAGGGAGATGCTTGTCCTAGAATTTTCTCGGCTGTATGTACATCTAAGCATCTGTTCATATTTTATATTATTGTATTTTATAATATATTATTTTCTAGATTATTCTTATTATGAGTTGTTTTTACTTGGGGTGATATTAGAATATTTCATTAGGATTTTAATGTTATTTTGTTATGTATTTTTTTCTTTTATAGTTGTCACAGAAAAGTTCACTTTTCTAATAGTGCGATGTACTTTTTTAATAAGTTTTGGTTGTTAAGGACATATCATAAGTATCTGTAAAAAAACTGTCTAATTGGGATAATTAATAAACAGCTCTGAATAGTTTTTGTTCTCTATTGTTGGACTTAAAAAGATAGTATTACTTTAAATAATAGCTTACCCTAAATGTTTAAACATCATTTTTATTTTAAATTGGCAGTATATCACATTATAAAATCAGAATATTTTTGTTTTATTCTTCTTTGCAATCCCTACATTCTTTCTGGAATCCATGAATTCTCCTTGCAATCTATGAAATCTTCGCAATCCCATTGAAATCAGTGTAATCCCAGCGCAATCATTGTATTCTTTTGTGAAATCTCGATTATTTTGAAATCAGTGTACAAATTCTGGACCGCGGTTTGCCCCTCGGGTCACTTTGATATTTTTTTTTAATGGAATACCCTGTATATTGCATATTTGGATTGTGCGAAAAAGTCTATACATATTTCATGTATAATGTCCTATACCTATCTCTAACGGTTTTTGAAATGTTGACAGTTGAAAATCAACCATTTACCAAGTTTGACAGCTTGTAACATCTAAACGGCTAAAGATAGAACAAAACGGTTTGCACTTTCCTATATTGGTTTTTCATAAGCTATCGTATGACACTAACTTTAGATTTAACCCGAGGTTAAAAAATACCAGATAAATTTAACCCCTGAACAGCTACCCATATTTCCTCCACAGTAGGATCCTCAATTTGCAGCAAACGAGATTTAAAGTCATCTCTTACAGCAATAAGAACTCCACCACCGCGCTTTTTCGCACTGTTTTTGCTGTTTCTATCATTCCGATAAACTATATAACGATTAGAAAGAAGCTCCGAGTCATTAATATTACAGTCCAGCCATGTTTCCGTTAAGGCGATAACAGGATATAATTCAGATAACGCTGCTGACAGGAACTCCCTGAGCTTAGTACGTAACCCTCTAACATTTTGGTACAGAGCTGTGACTTTTTCTATAGGTTGTTCACCGGTTGAAAATCCCCTTGAAAATTCCCATTCATAGGTTGTCTACGTGGACGAAACTCCTTGATGGCAGTTCCGGTGGGCCATAATCCAGGATCCAAAAGACCTTTAATCAGGGTTTCTTTGACTCCTATTTTAAATGAACACACATCTTCGTTTTTGTCGAGGACATGGCACCGGACATCACTAATTTCCAGATTTTTTGTAACATATTCAATTACATCCTTCTCAGTGGTTCCAGGGTTACAACGCCCCAGATATATCCATTGCCTGCGCTCAGCAGCTGTAAAGGAGCTGACTGTTGCTCCCGTGCCGATCACCGGACGATTAATTGAAGAACGATTTCCAGGTGGATGATCCGACTTTGATTTTTGTTGTGAGATGTCTGTAACTCGGTGAGTAGGAATTGAAGTTGATATAGATTGGTTCCTCCCAACACTAAATGTGGATTTCTGGATGTGACCATCTGCTGCTGAAGCTGAAGCACTTGGGGGCAGCTCCTTTCATTGCAGAAGCTTTATAGTAGCTTTAAGCTCCTGCACCTCTTTTTGCAGGACATTAATTTTTTTGTCAAATTCTTGCCTGATATCATCAATATCACCCTGCCTAGTTGTTGAAATTGGAACATCAACATTACCGTTGATCTTTTTAGTAAGCTGTTGGATGCTCTTCTTTGACTTATCCAAGTTATCAGTAATGTCACTTTTGATAAAAGTAATATTTTTTGTGACTTCTTGCAACTCAGACTTCAAACATTCTTGTCCAGTTGATAATGTGGCCATCTGGTCATGGAAGCCAGAGAACTTGTCCTGCAATGAATTGCCTACACCGTCAAGCTTTAGAGCAATTTTGTTTGAAAGTTTGCTATACAACGTATTAAAAGCATCCTGCATCTGGTTCCTTAAGTCGGCTATACCACCAACTGAATCATTACTATGTGTCTTGACGGAAGTCACACAACTATTACAAGCATACAGCATGACTCTGGTCTTCATCTGTGTTACTTGGGCTTCTGAGGTAGAAAACTTGGAACATGCTATGCAGTTTACGGCATTGCAGAAATCACAGATAATCTTGTATTTTATTTCCTTCTCAGTTAACTCAGTTTCGCCCTTTGAGCATAACATGATTCTAATGATTAGATTAGGTGAAATCGACTATATGCGAATCTTGTTCAAAAAGCAACGACGACTGCTGAAATCAGCCGGTGAAATGCACTATATGTTTCTTAGCAATAAATGCTATTTGACTTTCAAAAAGCCTTTGATGTGGTTAGCCATAGAATTCTCTTAAATAAATTGAAATACTATGGTATTGGTAACCCTCTACTATCCTGGTTGAGTAGCTACCTAATGGGCCGTACACAGAATGTAAAGTTTAAAGGGTCTTTATCCAGGGATATTACCGTGTACTCCGGAGTTCCGCAGGGATCACATCTTGGACCAATGCTCTTCCTGCTTGTCATAAACGATTTGGCCGGTGTATTCAAGAAGTGTCACTTTTTGTTCTTTGCTGATGACCTAAAGATTTATTGTAGAGTTGCCAACGATAGGGCCTGCATGCAGCTGCAAAGCGAGATTGATGACTTGGTTGAATGGTGTTCAAGTAACGCAATGACTCTAAATACTACGAAAAGTAAAATTATATCGTTTTCAAGGAAAAAAATGCTTATAGACCACTCATATTCGATCAATGAGATACAACTGCAGCGGGTGACTGTAATTAACGATCTTGGAGTTGTATTTGATAACGAGCTGCGTTTTACTCAGCATATAGACAGCGTCGTTGCGAAGGCTTTTAAAATGGCAGGATTCATTATGCGGCAGTGCTGGGACTTTGAAGATATTAATAATAATAATAATAATACATAATAATATAATACATTTATTAACGGAATATACCATTTTTTACATACAATGCGTGTACAAAAAATCCTTAAAAATAAAAATCTAGTACAATATAATGGGAATTAAAAATAACAAGTCATATTAAACAAAGAGAAAAAGAAACAATATCTCCATATGGTCAAGCATCAAGATTAAATCATGAAACAGCACAACAACATAACATCATTCAGCAATGCACATCCTATATCAGAAATGAGCCTTTCTAATTGCTGACTTAAACTGAGTAAATGACATATTAAAAATATCCATTGAATCGGGCAGCTCATTGGCCAACCTGCAGATCCTGTCAATAGGTGTATTAAATCCATAATTCGTCCTATGAAATTGTGTTTTAAATAAGTACTCACGTCTGTTACGTCTAGCAGGTACATGCAGATTAACCTGAGCAAGAAGACTAGGAGAATTAATGAGCTCATTTAATAATTTAAAGAGATTACATAAATCTATATAGGTCCTTCTGGTTTTTAATTTGGGCAAATTCAGCAGTGTATAAAGGTCCTCATAATTTATGGTCTCAGTGGGTATTCCCAGCTTATAGGCAATGTGCCGAAGAAATTTTCTCTGTACCTTTTCCAAGAGGTTAATATGATTTTGATAAAATGGCGACCAGACCGTACAGCCATACTCTAGTACACTTCTAACCACTGCACAATAGACATCCTTTAAGACATAAATATTGTTGAAGTCCTTAAGTGACCGTAAGACATAACCCAGCAACTTCATTGCTTTATTAGAAATTTCCACTATATGGTTGACAAATGTAAATTTTTGATCCAGAATTACACCCAAATCCCGTACATTATGAACATTTTCCAAATCCATGTCATCAATTCTATATTGAAAGAAAATCGGATTTCTCCTACGATGGAAGGTTATTGATTTACATTTATTTACATTAAGATTTAGTTTATTGGATTTACACCATTCAGTAAAGCAGGTGAGATCATTTTGAAGTTTTACACAGTCATCCTTAGATATAATAGGTATGAAAACTTTCAAATCATCAGCATAGAGTAAAAAGCGACACCTTAAGACATCTATCAAGTCATTAATATAAGAAATAAACAGAAATGGAGACAGCTTAGCAATCAAAAAATATTGTGGTTGACTTGGTCGAATGCCTTGGAGAAGTCAGTATAGATCGCATCTACCTGATAATGACTCTCCAAGGCATCCACCACAGAACATTGAAACTCCAACAAATTTGAAACAGTAGACTTTAGAGAAACAAACCCATGTTGTTGCTGTATAAATGTATTTTCTTTTGTGGCACTTAACGCAATATACTCTGCATTGGTCAGGAGCCATCTTGAGTATTGTTGTGTCGTATGGACGCCCCTATACCAGATTCATGTCAAGCATATTGAGAGGGTGCAGTCCAAGTTTGTGAATTTTCTTCATTTTAAATTAAACATAGACAAATCGAATATGCTTTACAAAGATCGCCTCAATATACTTGGCATTGATTCACTGGAGACACGAAGAATTAAACTGAACATGTCATTTGGGCATAGAATCATCAACAACTTGATAGACTGTCCTGAACTTTTGGGCCTGATTAGATTTCGCGTCCCAGCACGACCTACAAGACAGCTTGAATCATTTTCCCTGCGACCCTATCGAACTGATGTTGGAATTAACGCATCGATTAATCGAATCATGGATTACTTGAATAGATTTTTACCCATAAACTTTAATATAAATTGTTCAATACTAACATTTAAGCCTGAAGCTAGATCTCTTATATATAATTCTTCGGAGTTTCGCTAGTTTTTGTACATTCGTTTGGTTCCTATATCATCTATTGTCTAGTTCTAACTGTTTTGACAGGTTTTAGTAATACAAGGAAAGTAGTGTGTTTTTGTTGGTTAATGTTATGTAGAATAGAATAGAAAAAACGTTTATTATGCAATAATAGATGAATATACAGTCACATTACATCCTATCACACAAAAGGTAACATTCGCAAGGCGTTCTTCCATGTTACCTCACCAAACAATATGGTTGCTAAGCAAATGCAAGTATCTCAGTTAACAGAGAGAAAAAATAACAACTAAGCTATTATACATTATGACATAATTTGGAGAAGACAAGACCTGTATTTCTGTTTGAAAGCCGCCAATGAATTAAGTATCATAATGTTATATATCTCCGAGTTGAGCAGCTCTATGGCCAAAAAGGCAAATGAGTCCCTAAATTTAGATGTACGATGCTGCGGTATTTGATATCTTACTACGTTACGAAGATTTAGATTGTGCAGGTCTTGTCTCGCTACCATATATTCCCACAGGTAACCTGGGCATCTAGACTTGAACACCTTACAAACAAATACACCGAAATGAAGCTTCGCTCGATATTCATATTTTAGAAGATTGTTTAGAGCATATACGGGAGAGATATGATCAAATTTATTTACACAGAAAACAAATCGAACACACGCATTCTGAGCCAATTGTATTTTCTTTTGGAGCTCACCACTTAAATATTTGTAGTATACTACATTACAATAGTCTAGTAGGGGGTAAATTAGCGATTCAATTAGCATCAATTTAATCTTAACAGGCAAGACATATTTAAATGCGTATAAACTTTTCAACTTAATGTACACAGCTGACAATTTTTGTATTATATTTGTGTATTTATTGTGTGTTAGGTATTGACATTTGTTGTCTGTTTTAAATTTTTTAATGTATATTGCTTGATTGTGGTTTATATTAAGTCACGTTATGTACCATTTGGGCAATGCCTGTACTGTACTAAATTTAAATTAAATAAATAAATAAATAATAAATAAATAAATTTATCGCCAAAGTACAAACCACATGAAAATTACCCAAATTAACTGGGGTTTTGGCTAGTTTACAAACTATCCACAGTAGTTGGATAAAGTGTGAACTTAATATTGCTAGTAATACAAAATAAAAAAAAAAACTAGTTGGTTAGTATGTAAGCTAACCAGTCGTATTTGGTTAATTTATTAGAACAGAAATACATTGGGCGTAATAATGAGCGTAGAAGATGAACTTTACCGAAGTGTTCACGGTGTTCTTAAATAGTTGTATTCCTGCAACGAATTTGAAATATGCAAGCAATCATTTTATAAAGTTGGAAAATGTCAAGACAGCCAACCAAATTACACTATGAAGCGTTGCGGGAAAATTTTCAGTATCCGTGTCAACCCAAGGTTATGTGCGATGTCAATGCATGAAGAGTTGCACAAACAAAAAGTGTAAATGTCTTGCGTCGGGATATACCTGTAACAGCAAGTGCCGCAACAGGAACAGTGCAACTTGTTCCAATAAATAATAATTGTCTTTGTTTTGTTGTGTCAACGCTTTAGGTTTATATTTTGTGACACAAATAGTATTTTTATGACAGTTTGTTTTTCTTTTACTTATTTTAATTAGTAATAGCAATGTTACATTGTACCTATAAATAAACTTTAATTTTGACCAAGAATTATTTTACTAACCTAAAATAAATTAACCAAAGAGCATTGGTTAGTTTACATACTAACCAACGAGTTGGTTATTATGTATCACTAGCAATATTAAGTTCACACTTTTTTCAACTAATGTGTATAGTTTGTAAACTAGCCAAAAAACCCGGTTAATTTGTGTAATTTCCTTGTAGCTTGTCCTTTGGCGATAAATCTTGTTTAATTTGTAAACTAGCTGGATAGTATACAAACCAACGGTCAATATTTACTTTGCGCACTTATTGGCTACCACAAAAATAAAAATACTGACATATTCTACGTTACTTCTCTTACCATCTCCCACACATTAAATGCTGCGCAAATGTTTCTACTTATCAGAAAAAAATAACAAAGTTTACAAAATGCAGTTATGTTAAACCATCCGACATGTTCCAAACTTATACTATCTCGCTCTCGCACACTCATTATTTCACCTTCTCTTTTTTAACACAACGCAACGGTCCAAACGGATCTGAAAAACGCAAGCAAAAAGCAAGGCAGGCGTAATAGCGATACAAGAATAAGTAATTTTACCAGCTTCTTTTCTTAAAAACCAAAAATATAACTGTTTTCTTTTGCATTTTAAAATGATAACATTTCTGGCACGTCAACATGACACTATTTCAGCTTTCAGCATTTCGATTCCTTAAATTATGTGATCTATCATCTAGTTAGCTTAGCACGGCTCAGCCAGCTGTCATTCTACGAATAGGTGTTGCCAAGTGTAATTTCTATTCGGTTCTTAAATACGGTATCTTGTTGGATACATTCAACCAACACTTTATACATGGTGATTCAGAAGTACTTTGTATTTATTAAAACAATAAATAATAATAATAATAATTCGCTATTTTGAGTTACGCAAGACGCTCGCTATTTAACGACCAAAAGAGAGAGAGACAAATGCGCCCTTGTTTGGTATATTTGGATAAGTTAAGAAAGTACCACGCGTAGCGCGCTCGTTTTGTTAATTTGGGATAATTATGGTTTTGTGTTAGGCGGGGTTGGTCAAGCGCATAGCACGCTCGTCTCAATGCTCTTGTTTGGTTAATTAAAGTTACTTTCGATTATTTTTGCTTAATCTGGGATACCGAAGACAAGCCCGCGTAGTGCGCTTGTCTCTTTTTTATTAATTAGGGTTAGTCTGGGGTGGTTTTGCTTAGTTTAGGTTAAGAAAGAGACAAGCGCGCTACGCTACACCATTTTGCCAAATTAGGGTTAGTCTGGGTTAGTTTTGATTAGTTTGGGTTAGTTTTGGTTAGTTTGGCTTAGTTTTGGTTCGTTTGGGTTGGTTTTGCTTAGCCTGGGTTAGTGAAGAGATAAGCGCGCGTAGCGCGCTTGCCTCTTTACATTGCTTAATTAGGGTTAGTCTGGGTTAGTTTGGGTTGGTTTTGCTTAGCTTGGGTTAGTGAAAAGACTTTTTACTTTGCTTAATTAGGGTTAGTCTGGGTTAATTTTGGTTAGTTTGGGTTAGTTTTGGTTAGTTTCGGTTGGTTTTGCTTCGTTCGGGTAATAACTGGTTAATTAGGGTTAGTCTGGGTTAGTTTTTGTTGGTTTTGCTTAGTATGAGTTGGTGAAAACACAAGCGCGCGTAGCACGCTTGTCTCTTTACTTTGCTTAATTAGGGTTAGTCTGGGTTAGTTTTGGTTAGATTCAATTAGTTTGGGTTGGTTTTGCTTAGTTTGGGTAATGAAGACACAGTGAGATCATTGGGGGCGAAGGAAAAATTATAGAAATTGACGAGGCGAAAATTGAGAAAAGAAAATATAATCGGGGACTATACAAAGCGATTCCACGTTTTTTGGAAAAATGCAGCGGCGCTTTACCCATTAGTGCTTCATCCATTTCCATGTAAGTAATTTCAATAATTGATATTACATGCACCTGCCCTGGGACATTTTCCTACTTGAAAATCAAGAATGTTAGTCAAGTGTGACAACATTGCAAGTAAATTTTCATCATTAACGTCAAATTAGGAGAGTTCGCGTTTAAATGTCTTCCTAAATGGCCTCATTTATGATTTTTATTTTGCGATTTTTGGCGTCAAAAGTGTTTTGCGCAATATGTAACGTGTCACAAAACACTTCTAATACTGTCTTCTACACGTCACATAAAAAATTTTTGCAAAATTCGAAAAGTGCTCAAAGTAAATATTTACCAAACCAACCACTATTCGTAGCTATTTTAGTGAAAAGATGATTTTCCATCAAAATAAGCAGACATTTGGATAGTTTTTATACTATCCAGCCAGTCCATAAACTAGCCAAGTAAATACTTTAACCGTAACATATATATATATACGTACATGATCAATAATACGAAGCCCGGTACACA
>JAEQML010046217.1:0-60960 GCA_016904865.1 Pissodes strobi | reverse complement strand
GAGCTGTTCCAATGACTCGAGAATACGGGTCCTCTTAACCTCTAAAAGAAAAAGACTTTCGGTCGAGTCAACACGCGTTTTGTAGCGGCTCCTTGGTCGCCATTTTGGGTGATTACGTGGCTATCGTTCAGTGACCGTTGTTTCTCCACGAGGAAGAATCGGAAGTCCTAGCCAGACGAAACACTCATTCACGCCCTTACTCAGGCCGGAGGGGAACTCGATGTTCACGTGGTACCATTCTGTCTGTGCCTGCTAAGATTCGGCTCATAGCCGCCATTTTATATTTGTGTGTGATAGTAGGGGCCTTCAAGAAAGCGTATGCTCGACGTCTTGATGGGTCTAAAAATATAGCACCACCGATTCAACAAGGGTGTAACCCATCTAGGAGGGTCGCCGCAACTCTAGCTAAGCGGACGAGGGCCTTACTGGGCGCATGCGCTATGCGTGAAATCTACTAGCCCCCATAATCTCGAAAAACTCTCAATAAATAACAACTATCAAGGGATAAAACGCGGCAACATCGCATATGCTGCCAAGGTTACTTGGCGCGAAATTTAAAAATAAAAATGAAAGCGTTTCTTACGTACTCAATCAATAGTGTCATCGATAACATGTATCACCTTTTATTTTCTCTGAACTATTGTAGCTTTTGAATATATAAAAATAATTCTTTTAGCTGGAATCGATAATATAAAGTAGGTACTATTAATATTACATTCGTAAAATAAGGGGATTTTAGCGAAACATTCTCTAATTGCTTACTTCAATTATTACTCATTGGTGTAATTGTTGAAAGTTTCAGTTGAAACTAAAAGAAATAACTTAAAATGTCCTCAATTAAATAAATCTGCTTACAATGGTGATAGGTATCATATCTGTAGAAAACTAATCGAAAATCAATAAAAACTATTGCATATGTCCACTTCAAAATAAACATATTTATGATAGCGTATACTCAAGATATTAATAAGTATACGTAATTTAGATATTGCAAAAAACATTAAATATAAAAACTGAGTGAGTTTTCAACCGAATATTCGATTCAATTCTAAACTTCTTCTGTCTTTCTAATTTTTAATCAGTATCTTCAAAAAAGGCGCCACTGACTTATAGACGGCACAAGCCAGAAAATTCCAAAGTTGGAAAATGTGAAACTCGTTATGGCTTAGGCTTCGCATGAAAAAATATGCTAGCAATTGAAAGTAACAAAATTAAATGAACAAAACCGATAGTCAAATCGAGCCAATATTGCAGGAAATTAAAAAAGATTCAATCATTGAGCTCACCCATAATCGAACATTAATTAATGGTTAAGTCTTTTAGTCATGAAATATTTACCCACCTCTCCCACTCTTATTTTACGTCCTACAATAAAGAGTGCTAAATTTAAAAGATGCACCATTTTAGTAGTATTAGCGTGGTAGTATACTTTCCTCAACCTATATTGGAAAATATTCTAGAAAAAAAAATTGATTAATCAACTGGTGCATGTGCAAAGGACCCTGCACTAATTGCATCGGTGAAATTGTTTGAGATTGTAGTATGTTAGAGTCCGATCCCAACTGATAATATTTCTACAAACATTTGTGGGGGTCACCGGTCATATTTTTGAGTTAGGGCGGCCTAAAGATAATATAAAAAATCACATTATATTACTTTTTACTTCAGATAAATTATTTTAGAAAAACATGAATAAAAGGTGGGAATTTAGGTTATTTGGTTAAAAATGCATACCTTTAGAAGATAGAATCCTGTTTTGAAGTTTGCCGGCCCGCAAAGTATCTACAGGGTGGTCCAAATCATACACTAGAAAAATATGCCAATACAAGCATGTTTAAGATGATTAAAACAATAAAAACAAAATCAAAACAGTTTAAGTTACATTATTTTATTGTACTTTTGACTTCATAATGAGTTTCTTAAGTTTAATTTTTTGAGACAATCCTACAGGGTGTCCGAAGTTAAGATTGAATTGAATATTACTTACAACAAACTATTTATTTTAACGGCAAAACGAGGTGGATTTCATTGTTGTAATTTAGCATCAAGCATCAAGAAGATCGTACGATTTTCCTATACCGAAATATTTGAAAAATTATTTTTTAAATATAATTTTTTTACCACCCTGTATATGAACCTGAAAATTCCATTTTTATGATGGTAAAGTCAACCGTTTCCGATATAAACACAAAAAGCAATAAAAAATATTTTGGAAAAATTAAAATTTCGTAGGTGATCTTTTTCGTTTCGAATACTTTAGGAGGGGATTCTTGGGTGTGCCGAGTTCGATTTTCGCTTCGAGAAGGCCGTACGATTTTTCTGTACCGAGATATTTGGAAGAAAGGAGATATTTTTTTTATATTTTTTTACCCCTCTGTATACGTTTTTGAAAGTTTTATTTCTATGATGGTAGCATGTAAATGATCCCTTTAACCGTTTCCGAGATGAAAACGAAAACATATTTTTCAACAAAAATTTTCGAAAAATTAATATTTCGTAGATGGATGATTTTTTTCGTTTCGAGTACTTTAGGAGGGAATTTTTGGGTGTTAGGAGTTAGATTTTCGCATCGAGAAGGTCGTACGTTTATTATTATATACCTACGTAGCAACAGGCAATTTAGTTTTAAATCAAGTGCATAATTTGAAACTAACTAATTCGTGGTATTTAGTGGGAATTTCAGTGCTAATTTAAGCGGAATTAGTGGAAATTAGTGGTAATTTAAGTGGTGTTGAGTGGTAATTTCTGAGATAATTAAAGGTAACAGAGGAAATGAGTGGTCATTTGGAGGTAATACTGGTAATTTGTGGTAATTTCTGTCAAAAGTGGTATTTTAGTGTTGTGACATTCCGTTTTGGTCAGTAACTGTAACCTGTTGCTAGTGAATTTTTAGGACGCCCCTGGTACTATTCCGGTCTCCGCTGGTGGTTCGACATTTAAATCCGATATTTAATTCCATTTTATATTTTTCTCGCGTGACCTTAAGGTATATGTTTCATTGGTGCGCCAAGAAACCTCGCGATGTAAATCCCTGCGCGCTGTTTTCACCTTGCAAACGCGCGCGACTACACCTTGGTTTGCTCCGTAAGGTACGGCACTTTCTAGTCAAGCTTTCCCGTTGGCTTGTCGATTTATTTAAATCTGGTTTAAGCCCAGACATTCTAGTAGGATTTTATCGATAACCAACGTAAAAATTCCCGTACCGGCCATCTCGATTTGGTTTCGTTAGTTTTAGTGCTGTAGATGCGGGAATAACTCGCTAGGCGAGGATTTCGGGATTTGCTTTGTCCGGTGTTGGGAGCCATTGTGGTGATTAGCGTCTCGTGCGACGCCTGTTGGCCCTCATTTTAAGAGGTAAGCATTCTTTATCATTTGCAGATGTTTTTGCGTTTCTCGTGGTCTTTATTAATTGCATTTGTGTATTATTTTGCTTTTTTATTTATATCGGACTCGATTTAGTAGTTTAATTAATCGACGTGACGTCATATTAATTAGAGATTAATTAAGGCTAATTGGCTCTTATATTCGGATGGCATAGTCATTTGTATTTATTTCCTGGGCTTCGCGATTGATCCAATTAATCGTTTTCTTTCATATCGGACTCGATTTAGTAGCTTAATTAGCCGGTGTGACGTCATATTAATTAGAGTTTAATTAAGGCTTATAGGCATTTATATTCGGATGACATAGTTTTTTTATTTGTTGGCTGGGTTTCGCGATTGATCCAATTAATCGTTTTCATTCACATCGGACTCGATTTATTAGTTTAATTGATCGGCGTGACGCCATATTAGTTAGAGATTAATTAAGGCTTTTGGGCTTTTATATCTGAATGGAATAGTCATTATTATTTATTCACTGGGTCTTGCGATTGGCCTAATTAATCGTTTTTATTTTATTTCCGACGAAATGTAATGTAGATTTTCGTTAATTGAGTAGTGTAAATTATTTGACCTTTCTGAAGCGGGTTAGCAGCGGTTGTAAAATTTAGCCATCGAATATTACGTTACTTTATCAAAGGCATCTATTGTCTACAGCAATAAGTTGCAACTAATGCCAAAACCGCTAATTTGAAGGAATTTATTCTGTTACCGAAGTTAGAATTCATGCAATGGGGAATTATTGTTTTATCGTTAATTTTAATATTTAATCGTGCAATTAACTTCTAGTGATTCGTGTGGGTAATTGATTTCAACTATTAGTAAGACCCTAAACCTGGAAATTCGGTTGTTAATTGTTAGGTAATGCAGTTTAGTTTATTATTAGTTTTCGTTACCAAGGGAAGCCATCAGATTGCGTTATTGAATGCAGATTACGTCATATTTTCGTTCATTGTTATTACCGTATTGAACTTTTTCTTGAATTATTAAAATAATAATAATAATAATTCGTAGCAATCAATTTTATGACTTTTTCTTCATCAAGATAACGTTGTTGTTCGTTTATCGATATGGTGCAAGTGTTACACTGTACCAGACTTTGTACAATCTAGTTAATTACTTTTATTTACCTTTTTTCCGTACTATCGCTGTCATTTACTGTATTTAACGATTATCAACGATTATTTTGCGGTGCTGAACTCGGTCCAAATTCTTAGACTGCCTTTTTTCCCTCTTTTTAAGTACTGTAATATTATTTTTAACGGATGATGTCGGCTTCCCTTGGGCGAACTGGGCCTTTTTAGTTTTCTGCATAATTAATATTAAGTTATAGTTGTAGTACTTCGATTGCTCTAATATATTATTACGGTGGTGCTCTTTTCCTCATTTATTCTTTGTTTTCTTTTAACTTTTGGTTCATTTTTGAATTCGACTAAAAAAAGGGAAAACCCTATCTCTTTAATCCGAAATTTGAAACTCTGATAAATTATTCTTTTGTAAGGAACGTATATAATAGCAATCGATTCACATATTATTGTGACCCGTTACTAGGGAATGTTTCCATTCCTAGGGTCCACCCACCTGGCTGGGATTTTGTAGTTCTTCCATCAGGTTAGAACAGTTGGCACTTTGTAGTCCACTTACCCGGCGTAATATGATAGTCCATTTGACCAGCTAGACTTGCTGGACGTCTGAGGTTCGTCCACCCGACTTGGTTTGTGTGGTTCACTCTACCCGTTGCTATGAACTAAGGGTCCGGAACAAGCCGTCCGTGTTCACCTGACGGTGGAGCTTCAGTAACAGATAAGTGTTAGATATTCTTAGTTTTAAATTACGGTTTTGAAACAACTGTCTCTTTTAAGTTAGCACCTTTACCCTTGTAAGTACTCGCGCCCACCTTATCTCTGCGGTTTACGTGGTCACGATCCCGCGCGGTAGACAAAACTCAAGTTTTCTTTTATTTCCCCTATTTCTCTCTGGGGCACTTAGGCACTTAAGTGGTGCCTATTTCATCTTTATTTCTGCGTTATTACCTAAATCTACATAGAGTTTTGGACAACCACTGATAAACCCTATAATTTAATACTTATAATTTCATAGTAATTTGATAGTTTTTCTTTTAGTTTAAATTGCCTGCAATTCGGTGCTTGTTCCGTCATATATATTTATATAAAAATAATTCATTACCACTATTCTTGGTGACTATTTCTTCTTTTCCAATAAAGGGGTAGTATCGTAGTTGTGGCGTGTTTTATTTGGCTCAACAGCTAGAGTGTTCAATTTACTTATCTTAACTTTGCTAGTGAATAGGTGGTGGCATTTTCTTTTTTTTGGCGCTCCTTACCGGCAAGGTTTACCTTGGAGAGTGGAAGTCTTGCAGCAGGTTCCACGTATAACGCGGGGATCTCCAGTTTGGTTCGTAACGAACTCGGTGGCGCCCAATGAACCACCATTCTCCAGATTATTGAGCAGCAGGCAAATTGCGCGCTTACTTTACAGCTTGCTACAAGGCCTTTCACTCCGACCTACCGGGTAATTGTTGTAAGCGGTTGATATCTGGGTTAATCGGTAAGTGAACATTCATTAACTAATCTCGGTGGAACTCGTCATAGCTCCACGAGCATTTAAAATATTTCTCTTATATAAACAGAAAGCGCGTCGCAGTGTATACCAATTCACTACTGAAATCCCCCTCGCGGCTAAATAAATAATAATAAAATATTGAAATATCTTTTTTCTTCAAACGTCAGTAAATCCGTCATTACTCGACTGTGTAGGCGGCCGTGAAGTTTCGTTTTTCCCCCGCCGGAGCTTTACTTTTCACTTTTCCGCCGGCGGAGGTAAAAGTGTTGTCATAGCAACATAGATACAATACAAACAGACAACAAAATAAGCGTCAACAACTCAAGATTTATTAAACTAAAATTTGTATTTATCACCCAATTTGTGACTGCATTTCTAAAAATCACTAATTTAGGAACAAATTGGTTATTATTTAATCGAACTTACTCAATAACTGCTTATCAATACGGAATTAAAACGCAATCGGAGACGCAATCTTAAAAAAATAATTATTGTTGACAGTGTCCACTGACAGGTTTATGTTACATTACTATAGCAACAACCTGTGTCTATTCACCGACACCGGTCTAAGCCGCCTTGCGAACCCACTTATCTTTAATAATAATTAGATATTATTACTATTAAAAAGAGATGTTTTTGCATTAATTTGTCGACATTTGAAGAAAAAACAGCATATTTTATTTGGAGGAAAAGTTACTTTTCATGGCTTGCTCTCTATTACCAGCCTCACTCCGTTCGGCTGTTAAACACGAGCGCGCCATGAAAAGTATCACTTTTCCTCCATATAAAATAATATACTATTTTACATATTCAATGGATTTAAGTAACCAACAGGGTGATTCAAAAGTAGGATTAGTGACATATATGTACAGGGCATTCAAAAGAAAAGTGTAACTCGTCTGCACATAGCTGTAACTCGTCTGTACAGGGTTATCGAACGAGGACTAGACAAGGCGATTTTTTTATTTTCCCCTGTAATTTTATAAAAAAAAAACTGAAATAGCCATCTTATGTAATTTTCTCCCGCGCATTCGGATATGTTCAGCAAAAAAACAATTGAACATCAAATAAAAGTTCTAGGGGTCATTTTGATATTTTTTAAATGGAACACCCTGTATATTACTACATTTTTGGACTCTCTAGAAAAATCTTAACACATTTTGTGTATAATATCCTATACCTATCTGTTTACCAAATATTGACAGTTGAATGTCGGGTATTTTGACACTTTGACAGGCTCTAAAATCTAAACCGCACAAGCTCAAAGAAAACGGTTTGCACATTCCTATCTTAAGTTTTCATAAACTATCGAATGACAGTATCTTCGAATTTAACCTGCGGATAAAATTAACCGGAACTTTTAAACCTACGGTTACATTCAAAGTTACTATCATTCGATAGCTTATGAAAACCCAAGATAGGAATGTGCAAACCGTTTTCTTTTATCTCGTGCGGTTTAGATTTTAGAGCCTGTCAAAATGTCAAAATGCCCGACTTTCAACTGACAATATTTGGTAAACAGCTAAAGATAAGTATAGGATATTATACACAAAATGTGTTTAGATTTTTCTAGAGAGTCCAAAAATGTAATAATATCGAAGTGACCCCCTAGCACTTTTATTTGATGTTCAATTGTTTTTTGCTGAACATATCCGAATTCGCGGGAGAAAATTACATAAGATGGCTATTTCAGTTTTTTTTATAAAAGTTCAGGGAATGTCAAAAAATCGCCTTGTCTAGTCCTCGTTGGATAACCCTGTACAAACGAAATAAAAAAAAATAACATGGTAAGAATGGGGTTCCATTTTTATTAGTTGCGCCATTATTTCATTATTAAATTTTGTATATCTTAAGTTTCTTTTATTTTGTTTTAGTCTCTTATTGATTTCCCTCCCATCTTTGAATTCAATGCAAAGTTGCCGACTTGTTTAGTCTACTATCTCGTTAATCCATTTCCTCACTTTTTACTATTTTATTGTATCCAACCATCAAAGTGTATTTCTATATTATTTGGAGGTCTGATATTTTGTTCCGCCCTGTTCTCCAATCTTAGTAAATTTTTTAATTATTTTTTTATTTGAATGCAACTTTAAAATCCAAACAAATTTACTCAACACAATTTTTCTCCTCATGTTTAGTTTTGTTTTATTTCATTATGGACATAATCTTGAAGAACATTAATTAATTTGTCAAACTTGCCTTTAAGTTTGTTACTATTATTACCTATTTTATTTTTTGCCTCTTCCATATCGTTGTCCACTTTTTTATTGTTTAATAGTTGGTTCTCTCTCGTCACTTAGCTTCCCGTTTTGTTGCCTTTAATATTTCCTCACATCACCCAAAGTAACCCAAAATATGACATCTTTATGTGTCTTGCAAAATTGCAGTTTTTTTTCCTATTTTTCTGGTCAATCCATTTTCTCACGTTTCACTGTTTTATTCTATCTTATCATCAAAATCTGTTTTTAGATTGTTTGGAAGTCTGATAATTTATTCCGTCCTGTCCTACAATCTTCGTAAATTTATTATTTATTTTGTAATTGAATATAATTTTAAACTCTA
This sequence comes from Pissodes strobi, assembly GCA_016904865.1. NCBI lineage: Eukaryota > Metazoa > Arthropoda > Insecta > Coleoptera > Curculionidae > Pissodes > Pissodes strobi. The sequence goes on along the minus strand of JAEQML010046217.1, from coordinate 52,435 downwards.
AACAAATTTACTTAACACAATTTTTCTCCTCATGTTTAATTTGGATTAAATTCATCATGGATATGGTCTTCCATTTTTTTCTTCTTAGTTTTTACTTCTTACATATCGTCCTGCAGTGTTTATTGTTTGTTTTTTTAGTCACTGAGTTTTTTATTAGCTTCCCGTTTTGTTGTCTTTGATATGTCTTCAATGCATATCCATGCTTTATTATCTTTGGGTATGTCTCATAGACAAGACGTATTTGCTTTTCATATTTCATTTCAATTTTTTATTTATTAATTTCACCATTATTTGATCATCAAATTTTCTATACCTTCAGTTTCTTTCATTTAGTATTTTAGTCCCTTATTAATTCCTCTCCCATCTTTTAATTTTTTGCAAAGTTGCCGACTTATTTCCTGTTTTATGTCTTCATTTCCTCACGTTTTACTCTTTTATTTTATCTTATCATCAAAATTTGTTTCTATATTATTTGAATATATGATATTTTGTTCCGCCCCATTTTCTAATCTTAGTAAATTTATTAATTATTTTTTATTTGAATATAACTTTAAACTCTAAACAGATTAGCTCAATACAACATTTCTCCTCACGTTTAATTTTGATTAATTCATGTATTTCCTTAATTAGTTTGTCCATCTTCTCTTGCAGATTATTATTATTTTCTTCTATCATATTTTATATTTCTTACATAGCGTCCTCCAGTTTCTTAATATTTTGTCCTCTCTCGATGCATATCCATGTTTTATATGTTTTGATGCGTTTTATATACAAGGAGTATTTGAAAATTTTTATATGTTGCTTCATTCCTACTAAATTTATTAATTATTTTATATTTGTATTTCAACTCAAATTAGATTTATTCAAACACAACTTTACTTTTCATATTTAGTTAAAAAAAATTTTCTTTATTAATTTCACCATTATTATTTGATCATTAAATTTTGTATATCTTGGGTATCTTTCATTTTGTCTTTTAGTCTCTTATTGACTTCTCTCCCATCTTTGAATTTCTTGCAAAGTTGCCGACTTATTTCCTATTTTATCTCGTCAATCTATTTCCTCTCTTTGTACTGATTTATTCTATCTATTCAAAATTTGTTTTTAGATTATTTAAATATGCATGCGGTTTAAAAAAATTTTCTTGCAAATTCAATCTACTTTCCGATTTTAATGAGAGATTTACATTATTCCATTTTTTTAAATCATACCCCCTAGCGAGGGCAGCAAAAACCACTATGGCATGGGTTTTAATGTTTTATTCAACAAACACCGGCAATTCTATAGAGTTGCCGGATCTTAAAAAATATTTCCAGCGATTTCCTTAAAAGGATTTTTTCCCACAATCCTATGAATATTAGTTCCTGATATATGGTACATCGCCACCCTTAATAAATCATCTGGTACATGTGCAAATGTTGCTAAATAAATCTTTTACTTTTATCTACCACACAGACCTAACGCAACCTTGACTCACAAACAACTGTATTATTTTTTTAAACGAATTAGTACCTCAAAAGTTCACGCAAAACCTAGGGAGATCATTCCAAGAATCCAAGGTGTAAATCACCCTGTCAACAAAACAAAACCCCATCATGCACGAATATGGAAAACCGACGTGAAAGAAAATAAAAAATTGAAATAGTAAATTATATCGGTAGACAACAAAATATTCGAGCGAGCCGCCGACAGGCATATAATTGAATGGGCCTCACCGGTATCCCAATAAGAATATTGTGTTGGGACGCAGGGAGTTCGGCTGTTTATTTCCGGAAGTAGCGGAATCGATGATACATCCCCGAGTCCCGCCACCGACGTGAACGAATTGTCAATATCAAAAATTATAGTTTTGCTATTGCAAAGCGTGCTAATTGCATTAAATAGTTATTTGTGTATTTAGAGCGCAAAGTAACGGATTGCCGCTTGAGAAAGAATGTTACTGCGCGACGCGTAGCGGAGCGCAGTAATCTTTCGAAAACGGCAATCTTACTTTGCGCTCGAAAAACACACAGAACTTTTTCTACAGCCGCATTTTTTTAAATCAAATGCACATTTTTCTCTATACTTATTCTAAAATTTGCAAATGGCTGTCAGTTTTGACATATATGTTCGGGCTTCGGGCATATTTAGAACAGGATTGCCAGGAACAAACTGTAATGCACACTAGACGGAAAAAGTGAGAATTTCCTTTTCCATGTTCGCGCTAGAGCGCAAAATAAGGATCCGCGGCATTAGTCGATTTTGCGATTTCATTTGAATTTAGTATTTAGTTATTTTGCGCGCGGCTGTAGAAAAAATAACTTGAAAAGCATTAATGAATAATGCCATGCATGGGAAGCTACTCTAGTTCTAATCCCGGAAAATATTATTTTGCTCCTAAGCCATTTTTCGAGCCAATTTTTTCATATGGAAGTAGTAGGTTATGACAAGGGCAGTCAGATTTCTACTAAATCGCTGATATAGATAAAGTGGGAGATGTCCTCATTTCTTCAATCACACATCGTACCCGTGTTATATACGCTGCTTTGGACTTAGAGAACATATATATTGGATCAGATTTTTTTTAAAGATATGGCTGATGGATGACTGGTAGCATCTTATTTAGAATATAAATCATCATTTTTTTCGCGCTTGCTTCCTATCCATTTTTATACACGTAATTCTTAAACAAGGACTACTTTTGAGATGATATAGTGATTCGATACAAGCATGTACCGAAAGGCCAATAAAGAAGAGCTTTAGAAGTAAATCAAAGTATACCCAAAGCTCGCAGATCCTTCATTGTACTCAACAGTTTCGTCAGATGAATAAGTTTCAGCACCCAGGCCCGATGGCTGGACTACTTAAAATTACAGAGCAGTTATTCCAAAGTTTAGTCGTGGGCCTACTCTAGATCTTAACAAGAGTAACAGAGTCATCAGTTTAGCCATCTTTTACCGCCCATGATAGAGCCCCTAGAAGAGGGAGCAATTTAACTACAAATTAAATAAGCGTCTGGGTGCACCGGAATGGATTTCCCCTTCTTCATTGACATATTGCGATATTCCGGCACTTCCCGCATTTATATCATATAATTCCTATGAAACATTGACTATAATTTCACTTCACGCATGAAACAGTGTCCCACATTATTACAATCAAACAGAACTAACCCAAATTAACTCAAATTTAAAAAAGGAATAAATATAACCTTTTGGCACGCAAGGCTTCTAATTTTTGGCCAATTGCTTCCAGAGCCTGGTGGTCTAGTGGTTAGATGGTTGGTTAGATGGCTGCGCTTGTGAATCTTGTGATATGACGGTGCAATTTCGATTCCCGTCAGTGCCGACAGATGTTTTTATTTTTTTAAAGTTATGTTTATTCCTTTTTTTTAAATTTGAGTTAATTTGGGTTAGAATTGGGTTAGTTTTGGTTAGTTTTGTTTTATTGTAAAAATGTAGAACACTGTTTCATGCGTGGACAGATGTTTTTATTTATTTTTTTAAAGTTATGTTTATTCCTTTTTTAAATTTGAGTTAATTTGGGTTAGTTTAGGTTAGTCAACGTTTCATAGGAATCATATTATAGAAATGCGTGAAGTGCCGGAATATCGCAATATTCCAATAAAAGATAAAATCCATTCCGGTGTACCAAGACTCTTGTCAAATTAAGGCTACTTATTTATCATTTTCACTTCTCTAAGAGAAGGCCTTATAGTCCTAACACTCCCACACAAGCCACGAGGCAGAGCTGACGTAAATTACTATTTGGCATGATCTGCATCAGTGGCCTGCACCTCGTCAAATTCAGGAGTCATAACCTCTATCATTAGAAATATGTTTCAGTCCACCATGTACTCAGGCTTACTAGTGTGCATTTTCTCTCACGTACTGATGCAAATTCGTGGGACTATTCTAGATTTTAGGAAATAAATCTGAGTCATCAGATTTTTTGCAAAAACTCTCTTTTATCGTACAAATACCGCACTACCCCTATACCCAAGGCGATAGGGTACCATAGGAGAGGCCGCTAATTAAATAAAAATTTACTCTACTTGTTTATTCTTATCACTTCTTCAAGAGGAGGCCTTCTATTAGGGCTATAGGCTCCTAAAGTAGATCTCGTGAAGCCTCCACATTTCCATACAATACCCCCAAGAGGCAGAACTATCGTAAATCTAATAGATCGAGAATATTATTTTGCATGGTATGTATGTGAAGACAAAGAATTCAAGAATTCAGGACCTACAGTCCTTAACTTTCAAGTCCTATTTTACCTTACCACACGCTTTAGAAATGATCAGGCATATCACCCGGTCAAAAACGAAGAGGCTATATAGGATAGGCAAGCAGCAAACAAGAAAGTTAATTTTCTTCAAAGAAATGAGCATCAATTGCCTGCACCTCGTCAAATTCAGGAGTCATAACGTGTATCATTCAAAATATGTTCCAGTCCCACCAGGTATATACTCAGGCTTAGTAGTGTGCAGTCAATCATTTTACCTAATGTATTTGATATCTTCTATCAGATACTGATACAAATTCGTGGAACTGCTCTAGATTTTAGGAAAGCAAACCGAGTCATCAGATTTTTTGAAATGACTGTTTTTTGTACTTCCAAGGCAATAGAGTACCCTAGAAGAGGCAGCAAATTAAATAAAATCTCAGCCCACTTGTTTACTCGTATCACTTCTTCCAGAGGAGACCTTCTATTAGAACTATAGGCTCCTAAAGAAGATCTCGTGAAGCTTCCCATTTCCAGACAATCCCCCAGGGGCTCGACCAACCCAAACTAACCCAAACTATTGTAAATCTAGTAGATCGAGAATATTGTTATGCATGGTCTGTATGGGAAGACCAAGAAACCAAGAAATCAGGACCAATAGTCCTTAACTTTCGAAGGTAGAATACCTTACCACACGCTTTAGAAATGATCAGCCATATCACCCAGTAAAAAATGAAGAGGATAGGCAAGCAACAAACAACAAGGTTAATTTTCTTCAAAGAAATGAGCATCAGTTGCCTGCACCTCGTCAAAACGTTTATAATTCAAAATATGTTCCAGTCCACCAGGTACTCGGGCTTAGTAGTGTGCATTCAATCATTTTACCTAAAGTATTTAAAATCTTCTATCATATACTGATGCAAATTCGTGGGACTATTCTAGATTTTAGGAAATAAAACCGAGTCATCAAATTTTTTACAAAAACCGTCTTTTATCATGCAAATACCTCACTACCCTTACACCCAAGGCGATAGGGTATCCTAGAAGAGGCAACAAATCAAAAAAAAATGTTGTCTACTTGTTTATCCTTATCACTTTTCTAAGAGAAGGGACTATAGTCTCCTAAAGGTGATCTCGTGAAGCCTCCGATTTCCACACAATCCCCAAGGGTCTCTGCCAAGAGGCAGGACTATCGTAAATCTTGTAGAACGAGAATATTGTTTTGCATGCTGTTTAAAACCATAAAGAAGGGTGTGGTATCTTAATTAACCACTTTTAATAAACTGTATGAATATAGGGTGGTGAGAAGAATTGAAACATGTATTCGGTTTAATTCACTTTAATAATGCAGGTGTAAATTGCATTTAAATATGATAGATATAAATAAACAGCGTTTTCTATGTTAAATAGAAATTATATATGTACAATTCTTAGAATAAAACTTCCAATCATTCATCATTCGTTCATTCAAGTATGAAACTAATATTACAAAATGGTTTCTTAAAATTAGAAATATCTACTAAAAAGTCTTGATTGTTTGATTTAAAAATGAGTTTTTTATCTTTCTTATTTTAACTTATTTTAATACTTTTCGGTCTCCAACTTAGCAACTTTCACACAGCGTACCTTATCACCTTGACTCTGCTTTACCTGTCTGCAACGGAGAGAGACTTTACTTAGTTATCTTCCAAACTTCATTTTTGTGTCTACGGAAACCATCAATCCATCCAGCTTTGACCTTGCTTATAGAAATTTGACCAGGAATGTCAATCAGCCTTCCGCCATCTTATGATCCATCTTCCAAAGGGGACGCTATCGTTCTGGTTTCGAAGAATTGCTTAAAAAAGCCCAAAAGGAGGTATTTGTCCAACCTTGGACAAAGATAAATGAGGTGCACTAAATATTCTCTAATATTTGTGCATACAAGAGAAATTGGCTCAAAAAGGAATTTGACCTTTTGGCGCGAAGAGGCACTTGCTAGAGCGCGGTGAGGATACCGATCTAGCAACGTGGAGTGTTAACAGAGCACTGACTTGAATAATTTCTTTCTTCGAGCGGGTCGCTTGGCGGCAAAACCACATGATAAAAGTGGGCGGTAACTCATACCGAATTCATTTGATATTACAAGGGTAGAAACTGTTTTCATTCTTTATTTGACAGACTGATTGTTCACAATGCTGACGGAGACAAAAACATATTGAATTGAAAACGATTACAAACGTTTTCCTTTCCGAGTGAAAGTTGGCTCCATTGTAATCTATTACACTGACAGCACAGGTTCGAATTAAGGGATCGTCCGTCCAGGTTTGGACTAAGGGGTTTTGAAGAACTGGCATATGCTAATTTAAATACACAAATTGGGTTGTACCCGGGGTGAAATAAATCGATTTTGTGTTTATTATGGCGCATTCATTCTGCATACATACAGGGTGTTATCACTAAATTATACGGTGAAAAACGATAGTTTATACACGTGTCGGGGTGTTTCCCCAACACATGCTTTTGTATGGGAAGACAAAGAAATCAAGAATTCAGGACCAACAGTCCTTAACTTTCGAACCCTATTCTACCTTACCAAATCAATACCAGGAGTTATTGACCAAATGATTTAGAAATGATCAGGCATATCACTCAGTCAAAAATGAAGAGACTATATAGGATAGGCAAGCAGCAAATAACAAGGTTAATTTCCTTCTAAGAAATGAGCATCACCTGTCTGCACCTCGTCAAATTCTGGAGTCATAACGTCTATCATTCGAAATATGTTCCAGTCCACCAGGTACTCAGGTTTAGTAGTGTGCATTCGATAATTTTACCTAAAGTATTTAATATCTTGTATCATATACTGATGCAAATTCGTGGGAATTTTCTAGATTTTAGGAAAGCAAACTGAATCATCAGATTTTTTGAAATGACCGTGTTTTTTGTCACACAAACACCACACTATCTCTACATCCAAGGCATTAGGGTACCCTAGAATAGGCAGCAAATTAAATAAAAATTTAGTCTACTTGTTTATCCTTATAACTTCTCCAAGGGAAGGCCTTCTATTAGGACTATAGGCTCCTAAAGCTGATCTTATGAAGCCTCCCATTTCCATACAATCTCTCAGGGTATTTACCAAGAAGCAGAACTATCGTAAATGTAGTAGATCGAGAATAATGTTTTGCAGGGTCTGTATGTGAAGACAAAGGAATCAAGAATTCAGGATCAATAGTCCTTAACTTTCAAACCCTATTCTACCTTACCACACGCTTTAGAAATGTTCATGCATATCGCCCAGTCAAAAATAAAGAGGCTATATAGGATAGGCAAGCAGCAAACAACTAGGTTAATTTTCTTCAAAGAAACAAGCATCAGTTACCTGGACCTCGTCAAATTCAGGAGTCATAAGGTCTGTCATTCGAAATATGTTCCAGTCCACCAGGTACTCAGGCTTTGTAATGTGCATTCGATACTTTTACCTAAACTGAGATAAATTCGGGGAACTTTTCTAGATTTTAGGTAAGCAACCTGACTCATCAGACTTTTTACAAAAACCGTCTTTTATCACACAAGCACCGCACTACCCCTACACTCAAGGCGATGGGGTACCCTAGAAAAGGCAGCAAAATAAAAATGTTGTCTACTTGTTTATCCTTATCACTTCTGCAAGAGAAGGCCTTCTATTATGACTATAGGCTCCTAAAGGTGATCTCATGAAGCCTCCCATTTCCACACAATCCCCCAGGGGCTCTGACAAGGGGCAGAACTATTGTAGATCTAGTAGATCGAGAATATTGCATGCTTTGCAAGAATTCAGGACTAATAGTTCTTATCTGTCGAGACCTATTGTACATTACCAGGCGCTTTAGAAATGATCAGGCATATCACTCAGTTAAAAATCACGAGGTTATACATATAGAATACGCACGCAGCAAACAGAAAGGTTTATTTTTTCATCTTGCCACGCTCTTTCTTGTCTTCTAGTTTTATTTAGATACCTCCACTTTAGATTTGAAGACACTGAGAGTGAATTAAAATAATTTAAAAATTTAAAATTGAAATTAAGAAAATTTGCAATAACCCATGCGTAGGCCAGAACGAGTAGTTGTCGAAGCTTGCATATTATTAAGGCGCCACCAACCAACCAAACCGCCTGAGCAAATAAACCAATCAGAAAAATCAATATTTTACCTGTGAAGGGCTTGTTGACTGCTTAATGCCGAAATCGGCTGGGTTGTCTCGAAATGTGACAAGAAAAGCTTTTGTAAAGAGAATTAAAACGGAATTAGGTTCTTTTCACGTGGAGTGAAATTTTCATATGATGGCATTGTTTAAAAAAACAAAATCAACTCACTTGACAAAAGCAGTACTAAATCCTATTAAGTAGCGAGTTTGAGGCACCAACCAAACAATTAAGTAAAGATTGGGCCTGAAAACCTGGTAGTCCTGAAGTTACTCTGGCTTCCTATTGTGCATTCGATACTTTCACCTTAAGTATTTGATACCTTCTATTAGACACTGACACAAGTTCGTGAGTCTGTTCTAGATCTTGAGATGAGAGACTGAGTAACCAGTCTTTCACCGCACTATCCCGTAAGTCTAGTAGTAGTAGATTGCATGGTCTATATGGAAAGACAAAGAAATTTACTCCAGTCCATCAGATACTTAGGCTTAGTAATGTGCGTTCGATACTCTTAATGGTGTCTGGCAGTATCGATACTTTTCCCTTAAGTATTTGATAGTTTGTTATGATAAACTTTCAAAGACAATTTCCCAGAAGTTCGATGCCATGTCTACCTCCTTACAGAGAAAGCTAGTGGATGCTGAATCGCAGAGGGCTACTACCTCTTCCCTGGATGACCTCAAATCTGAACTACAGGCTGTCTCGGAACATATTGGCTCGTTAACTGCTGACGTCAATAAATTGCAAAAAATCAAACCTTGAAGTTGTTGAACAGTTCACAAATGGTAATCCACACAATGATCAGTAAACTACACGTTATACTATCACTGCACGTAAAGCGTTTAATAAACGATTATTCAAGCTTAGCAGAGAAATGTAGAAATGCGAGCGAAAATACTTAGTTTGGGAAATGAAGTCCAAGCCCTGAGAAGTATTGCGGCTTCCAAGTCAACCGTTATAAATTCACCTCTTGGACTAGTATTCTAGAGCACTTCCCCCACCATACATAATTACAGTGATAATAGTGGGGCTTCTGGAGGTACTTTATCATTCAGGAACAATCATCTGCAACTGCAACTACATCGAGAAACATCAAGACTCAGCAATGTTCCTCGGCCAATGGGGGGATCGTCTGAGCATATAATTATTGGTACCGGCCCCGAGACCGAACCTTTCTCAGCTGGAGAAAGACGTCAGTGGTTGTATCTTGGCAGGTGTGCCCCTTCAACCACGTAGAATATCATTGTTGACTACATTACTAACCAACTTGGTATACCTGATGTCAAGTGCTTCGTTCTCGGAGGGAGTGATGATGTCATTTCGTTTAAAATTGGGGTCAAGGGCTTATTGGACCCCTAACCTTTGGCCCGTGGGTACGGCTGTAAAGGAATTTCGTCCTCGGCGTTCCGTTAGACCAGTTGGCTCGGCAAATTTTCAACAGCCGAGCAAGGGAGACAGTTCTCGCTAGAATGTGCCACACAGTTCTTTCAAAACGTCAGAGGCCTTAAAACCAAACTAAAAGACTTTTTCCGCGCTTCACTTAATGAATCGTATTTCATTATGGTCCTGGTAGAAACCTGGTTGATCCCTCCATCTATGACGCTGTACAAGTAGTAGTTATTGAAGTTCTACATTAACGACCGTGGAAGTACTTACTACTGCCTTATCTAAAAATATAGTAATAGCATATTGTACCAGTTAAATAATGTTCATAACTCGAGAGTAAGGAAACGGTCTCTGGAGCGGGAACTTGCATCTCCCATTGAGACAGGAGAAGGATTTTTCTCATGTCTACAAGACCAGGCGATAGATAGGCTGCTCTTGTATCATCTCTTCTGGCCAAGCTGCTCAACTTTCTTGCAGACTACACAAGCTCTGGGTAGATACAAAACCCAGTGAAAGATCAACATATGTCTAGGGGAACTGGATGAAGCTATTCGAAAGCTCATCCAATCGTGTCCCAACACACCAGATGATAGTTTTCTCTGAAGACTTGTGCATGTAAAGTATCGAATACAGCGAGGAAAGGTCCTCGTGGATATCCTCTGAGGTATCACTTCGCCATCGATCAATGTGATGGGTGTGATGGTCGTCAAAAGAAAAATCATTATGAAATGAGTTGAGCTATGGCCGTGAATGGATGGTATGAATAAGGTAAGTAAAATTTACCAGAGGCTTTTCAGCATCAAAATTCTGTGTTCAGACTTGTATGATTATATGATTTCTCTTTGCCTTAACAAAAAAACCCTTTATATAATGTAGGACCAGAATCTGAAAGAAAAATAATGAGAGAACATTATATTTTTTCGTGCACGAAAACCTCGTTACCGCAGAAAAACGTGAAGTATTTCCGTTCGGTATTTTCCTTGTAACCATCAGATATCGGACCTATTATCCTTTAAAAACTAAAACAAAAAGAGCACAAACAACGAGGCTTTCGGGCTATCTGGAAAGAAAATAGGGAAAAGGCGGATACAATAAGGATAGCTGTGGCTCCGGTTGGGGCCCCGGGGAATTGAAAACTCATTACAGTCGTCTTTGACCCCGCGACCATGTGCTACCCCAGAGACGGCATCAAACTTGAAAGAACTACGCCACTAGGATGTAGGTGGAGACTTTTCCAGGGGCGGCTCGTTCATGTTTGAGGTATTGAAATATCGGGTTAAAATAAACATCAGTGAGTTCAGAGCTACCTCCTCGACCTCCATCCTGCTTTGGCTCAGCCTTAGCATAACTCAAAATGCACAATCATGATGACCTATTTTACAATAATGCATTATGACCTACTAAATCTACATCACAATTGCTTATTCAGTTATTGTTATAAAACAATTATAGACATTTTCGTAGCATACTCGAAACGTGTGATAATGTTTCAAACGTCGAAAAAAAAACACTCAACGCTTCAGTGTGTACGATAATAGATTAATAATTGAGCAAGAATTACAAAATTGTGTTTACCGAATGTATTCCCCGAGTGGTTACGTCCTTTGGCTATTATAATATGCTCTTGGGTTATCTCTGTTGATTTGCTATAGTCTATTGTTTAATAATTTTTTGTTAAAATACTGATAAAATACCCTATAAGTGCCACCGGAAAGTTCGTGTAAAGTGATCAAAAAAGTCACGGTGATCATTCCAGGATCAAGTATTCAAGGCATATTCTAAAAACTGGATCAATATGGAAGTTAAGGTATTCCTGTTTTTGGTAGCTTGTGCCCTATTTGTTGACGGGCATGTTTTGAAACATCACATTGTGTTAAGGTCACCCGAAGACGTTAAAGATGGCTCTGCTGATGACGACTGGTGGAGAACTGCTATATTTTACCAGATATATCCCAGGTCGTTTAAGGACAGCAACGGGGATGGTATCGGAGATTTGCAAGGTAAATTTAATCTTGTTTTAAATATAATTTCCTGAAAGTGAAAGTATGAGGAGCCAATACTGTAATTGCCATTTCGTATAAATTCTTCACATAACTTTACAAAATTATTAAACCTAAAAATGCTCCGTCATTGATTTGATGTTGTTCCTAACAAGAAAACTCCAATTGAGTTTTGATAAGTTTAATGAGTAAAGAGTTCTAAGCTTTTTTGCGTTCTAACTCCTTAAAAAATATTCTGAAGTAAATGGATTTAAAGTTGTGAAGTTTCCCAACATTCTTTATATTTTAACTTTCTCAAAGAATTATACCTTAGATTGCAATACAACAAATGCATTGCATGGATTTTTACCCCGTGCAAACGCCCCATAACAAAATTATTTTTAATAATTAATTACATGTCATTTACCAAAATAACAACAAAAAATCGTCTGGGAGCCATATCCATCACAGAAAGGAACATAATAATTATTATAATAAGTAGTTTAACAATTATGACATGCTATGATGTAAAACATACGGACTATGGATATCGGTGTGCTTGCTTAAAATATATCCGGAAGTATATATAAACTAAAATAAGAATACCTAGTTACTTAGATATTTTTTAAAAGAACTTTTACCAGAACTGCATAAAAAAATTATATGCATGTGACATCGAAAATAAAATGCTACAAAATAGGGTGGTCGTATTTAGAAGTCCGTATTTAATACAAATATCTGTTCTTTAAAAATGATATAGAATCCTTTTTAGCTGGGATTTGATCTGTTACCGATGTTAAAATATCACTCAAGTATATGCGTTAGACCAAGATCTCGGTCAAGACAGTCATTGCATACAATACAACCACCCTAGGGAAGCAGGTATTGCAAAGCATTTTTTGGTTAAAAAATAGAAAAATCACACAGCTAATTAATATCATATGATGTGCACATAATATTAGAATATCTGTGATTACTTTCAAATTCAAATTCTTTATTTGTGACAAAACAATGGTTTGCTTACACAAGTCAATTAAATATTAATTAAAACAAAACATAAAGGTTTAAAACAATAAGTCTTACATCTAGCCAAAGACAAATAGTTAAAATTATGGTTTATCAAGAAACTCACTATATGCATAAAAAGCATGAAAAAACTCGATACATGGCCTCTTAAATTGAATCAATGGAAGCTGTATGACTGCGATTGGCAATTTGTTGAAAAATTTGGGTCCCAGGTAATGAGGCCCGTCTTGAGTTCTTTTAAGACGACAGAATTTTGAGAGCAGGTTTGACTTGAGCCTTGTATCATGCGAATGGACATTATAGTGACATATAGATTTAGACTCCTTTTGATGTGTAACAGATTTCCAGTATGTAGATGGACCGCAGCGTCAGAACTCGAAGATTAATAATCAGCTCCCTACAATCTTCCCTATAGCCAAATCCTTCCACAATTCTTATGGTTTTTCTCTGAAGCCCGAAAATTCTCTCAGCATGTCATGAGTGTCCCCATATAAGGACAGCATAGGCCATTCTACCAGGAAAAATACCAAAGTAGGCAGATCTCAGAATCTCACGAGACACACAGTCCGACAAGCGGCTGAGCATAAAAAGATTATTCTTTAGTCCAGCCGCCAACTTGTCGACCTGTACCTCCCACACAAGCCTCGGATCGAGATGAACTACCAGAAACTTACACACATTAATATCTCCATCAATTCTACTTAGGTTCCTAACTGTAAAGACCATTCTATTTGTTTTGCTCTCATTAAGGTGATGCCGATTTACCATGAACCAAAGCTTGGCCCTTTCCTGCAGCCTCTTAGGGTCAGCAACAGCATCTGTTACGGAATCAGCAGAGGTCGAGATGCTGGTGTCATCAGCAAAAAGTGTAAATTTGGCACTGGGCTCAATATTTGGTAAGTCATTGACAAAAATTAAGAATAAGAGAGACCCTTGTGTTCAGAGAGATTTAATTCTAAAGTAACAGAAAGTGGGACAGCTAAAGATTCGCTCACAAATATTTTGTCAAGCAATGCATTGCCACGAGTTAAAGTTAATATGGTCTTTCTCATACCAAGAGAGTCAAACAAGCACGGCCCTTATTTCAACACCGGCTAAATCTACATTAAAATCACCTGTTACTATTACCTGTTCAGTTGTTCTCAGTGCCTATGCTGCCAGTACAGCCTCCATTGAGTCAAAAAACAAATCAAAATTACCCGATGGTAATCCATAAACAGTCAAAACATACAAGTTAAGATTCTCAACAAAAACACCAGAAACTTCTATACATTTTTCAATGTTACAAATATCAACAGAGTTAAAAATTGTACACTTAAGACAAGACTTTACAAAAACTGCAGTGCCACCACCAATGGCATTTACACGACTAGAAAAAGATCCCAATTTATAATTTGGTAGGTTGAAGGGGAATAATTCGTCTTGAGTCAAGCAATGTTTGCTTAAGCATATTACGTCTGTGTTTGTTAATTATAGAAGCTTCAAATTCATTTATTTTATTTCTTATGGACCTCATATTTATATGCAATATACTAAAATCTACCTCATTAAAACTTATTATATGTACAGTCAGAGGCAGTCAAGGTAAATAGGTAAGTAGGCATTATTATTCTAAAGCCATAAAATAAAAACCTAAAGGGCTTGTTTATTTACTTCACGGACAGTATGTGAATATTAAAATTTCACTTATTTTAGATATTACTAAGTATTATCAGCTCTGCAATTACAATAGATATTTGTGATTACAGAGGGTTAAGAGTATATTTTCACGAACACAGGGCAATGTCCCTGCAATTAAATATATTACCTTCTTTGTATAAATTGTTCCCTGCAAATGCACAAATTTCACATTTTTATACAAATTTTATATTAAAAACTCGAAACATAGCCTTTACAGCATTTAGTTTCGGTCCCAACTCGAGCGGCCATATTGGCTTCTGCTTTTCTTAGTTTCAGGGCCTTCTAGTCCAGAGGGTGCTGGTTCGATATTATTCATTTAGGAACTCGAGCTGTATTTTGAAGCCAAAAAATGTTGATCTAAATTTAAGATCGATGATTTTAGCATATGTGTGGCTTTTTAATCTGAATATCCTAAAAATACGACTCCACTGATTAAATTTTATTCATTTACGATCCTGGTCTGAACTTTGATTCGAAGCATTTTTATTTAAAATTTCAAACCTAATTAGGTAGTATGAATTTTTCGAGTTTTAGACCCTGAGAAATACTCCACCGCTGGTTCGATTTTGTTCATTGGCAAACTCGATCTATATTATTTGTAGTTGAAAAATTTCTAGCTTCAAGATATTTCAGGGGGCATCATGGTAACAGACACACAGAGAAGATTTTGCTTCTTGGGGTACGTTCAGCATACTTGTAGTGAAAAAAATCAATTTGAGTCGGTCTAGCATCAAAATGTTCGATATAGGGAATTTCTAGGAGAAACCCTCTTTAAATGCTTCTCTGCTTAGAAAATGTCGGAAAATTGACTTTTCAGGGAAAATGTAAAAACTTCAAATGAAAATGCCAAATTCTTCGATAAAAAAAATCGAGAAATAGAAAATTTTAATTTAAAACTACTTTATAAATAATATTTTAAGATCAAAATTGGAAAAAGTAGAGGTGCGGTGGGTAAGCATCACTTATAATTGGGGCCCAAAAATTTACTAGAGCTTAGGGCCCAACTGAATTGAAAATCAGCCCTGCGTGTTTATTTATTACAGGGCTTTCTCCATAGTTTGCACTGTTCCTATAAAAGATATATTTGCTACAAATCATCTTATATGATACTTTTTAACTTTTTAAACTTCGACCAATAATAATGTCTTGATTTTCACTTTCTTCGTTGGAGGTGGTGGGCACACAGACAAAATTGAAAATTGTACAACTTTTAGTACAACTTAACATAATTTTAAAAATATGACGGTGCGAGGTCTTCCACTAAAATATTGAAAATTTTACTACTTCTATTACACTTTACTACAATTTCTTTTCTAAAAAGAATATTACTAGGCGTCTTTCATATCCGTTTGGTAATTGAGACACCTTCGAATGTCGTGGCATATTATTAGTTAGCCGTACCGAGGCCTTTCTTTTGTCAGGGTGACTCGACCGCTATATATCACTTTAACTAATGAATATATAATCAAATGGCTGTAGGTCATTTGCCTTGATTACCGCATATCTATTGCCGCTATATATCATTTTAATTAATGAATAAATAATCAAATGGCTGTAGGTCGTTTGCCTTGCTTAGTGTACCTTTCTTACGGCTATATATCATTTTAATTAATGAAATTAACTCTGAAATATTTTCTACAAAATCTCAACTTATGTCTGTAAAAATAATTGTTATAAACCCTTTAGATTTAAAAACTATTTTGTACAAATTTTATTATTTTATGCAGGAATCATCAGTAAGTTAGATCACCTGCAAGACATGGGAATCACAGCTGCCTGGTTGTCACCAATTTACAAATCGCCTGGTGTAGATCAGGGATATGACATTTCGGATTACAGAGACATTGGTAAGTTTGTACTAGTAGAATCTTTTTACCATAAACATAACTAGCTATTTTCCCATTTCCAAGCTCAGAAATTAAGCGGCAAGGATGAGTGTCAGTAAGAACAACTGGACACTCAAGGAATACATAATAACTAGGCTTCACCCAAAGAATCTCATTTGCGTTTAGGACCTTACAATTCCCAAATACATTTTGATTTTTTTTACAGATCCAATTTTTGGCAATCTTACGGATTTGCAAAGTTTAATCGAGAAAGCCCATGAACTAGGAATTAAAATTATTATGGACTTTGTGCCGAACCATACGAGCGACCAGCACGAGTGGTTTAAAAAATCTGTAAATAATGACACAGAATACTCAGATTATTACGTTTGGAGAAACAATAATACTGACGGAGATGTTCCAAATAACTGGGTAGGTAAACGTATTGTGGCGTCCAAATTTACGAATTGTACTATATATTTATGCACCTGCTTATGTGGCAAGTTCAGACTATATTGTGACTATAAGATATACTTATAGAGCTCCTCTGCAATATATTATTAATAATAAAACTAGAGATTCCACTTATACCTTTTAATCAAAATTTTTTATTGTCTTGTTAAATTGTTAATTGTTAAATGCTAAAAAATAAAAGGCAAATTTAAAGTGTCACTTTATTTTCTGCCGCAACGGAGAAATTTAATCTGGAACTTTATTCTTCATTTTGCGACCCCTATTTTAGGTTTATAATCCATATATTTCCTTCATTTTTCTTTTTCCCCAGATTTGACATGGAACTTCTTCTCAACCATTATAGTTTAAAGTGGTTCATTAAAAGTTGGCATAAACAATGGTACTTAAATC
The DNA here is from genome assembly GCA_016904865.1 of Pissodes strobi. Classification (NCBI taxonomy): domain Eukaryota; kingdom Metazoa; phylum Arthropoda; class Insecta; order Coleoptera; family Curculionidae; genus Pissodes; species Pissodes strobi. The sequence goes on along the minus strand of JAEQML010046217.1, from coordinate 35,303 downwards.
ACTGCTCAAAGGCCAAAATTTGTGAGAATAAACCCTTATCATGATTCTTTTGAAAAATAAAGCTTATAGTCCATGAAGACCATATACTATTTCTTCATATCTGGATAATTTCATTAAAAGTGGGAATACGTTATTGTAAACCACTTCTCAGTTGCTAAAATTCGTGAGAAAAGACACTTATCATGTTTCTTTTAAAAAATAGACCGGGAAGATCATATACTACTATTTCTTCATATCTGGATGCTTTCATTAAAAGTGGGCATAAATGATTGTAAACCACTTCTCATTTGCTAAAATTCGTGAGAATAGGCACTTACCATGTTTCTTTTGGAATATCAAGTTTATAGTCCAGAAAGAGCATATATATACTACTTCTTCATATTTGGATGTTTTTATTAAAAGTTGGCATAAATTGTTGTAAACCGCTTCTCAATTGCTAAAATTCGTGAGCATAGGCACTTACCCTGTTTCTTTTGAAACATCAAGTTTATAATCCAGAATGGGCATATACTATTTCTTCATATATGGATGTTTCATTAAAAGTTGGCATAAATTGTTGTCAATCGCTTCTCAATTGCCAAAAGTCGTGAGAATAGACCCTTATCATGTATCTTTTGAAAAATCATGTTTATAATCCAGGAAGAGCATATACTACTATTTCTTTAAATCTGTATGCCTTCATTACAAATGGGCATACATTATTGTAAACGACTTCTCAATTGCTAAAATTTGTGAGAATAGGCACTTATCATATTTCTTTTAAAAAATCAAGTTTATAGTCCAGGAAGAGCATATACTGCTATTATACTACTATTTCTTCATATCTGGATGATTTCTTTAAAAGTGGGCATAATTTATTGTAAACCACTTCTCAATTGCTAAAACTTGTGAGAATAGGCACTTACCATGTTTCTTTTGAAACATCAAGTTTATAGTCCAGAAAGAGCATATACTATTTCTTCATATTTGGATGATTTGGATGCTTAAAATAACTTCTCAATTGCCAAAATTTCTGAGAATAGGCACTTATCATGTTTCTTTTGAAACATCAAGTTTATAGTCCAGAAAGAGCATATACTACTTCTTCATATTTGGATGCTTTAGTTGCTTAAAATCACATCTCAATTGCCAAAATTTCTGAGAATAGGCACTTATCATGCTTCTTTTGAAAAGTCAAGTTTATAGTCCAGGAAGAGCATATATTACTATTTCTTCATATCTGGATGCTTTCATTAAAAGTGGGCATAAATTATTGTAAACCACTTCTCAATAGCTAAAATTTGTGAGAATAGGCACTTACCTTGTTCCTTTCGAGACATCAAGTTTATAGTCCAGAGAGAGCACATACTATTTCTTCATATTTGGATGCATTGGATGCTTAAAATAACTTGTCAATTGCCAAAATTTCTCTGAATAGGCACTTATCATGTTTCTTTTGAAACATCAAGTTTATAGTCCAGAAAGAGCATATACTACTTCTTCATATTTGGATGCTTTAGTTGCTTAAAGTCACATCTCAATTGCCAAAATTTCTGAGAATAGGCACTTATCATGCTTCTTTTGAAAAGTCAAGTTTATAGTCCAGGAAGAGCATATACTACTATTTCTTCATATCTGGATGCTTTCATTAAAAGTTTGCATAAATTAATGTAAACCACTTCTCAACTGCTAAAATTCGTGAGAATAGGCACTTATCATGTTTCTTTTGAAAAATCGAGTTTATAATCGATGAAAAGCATATACTACTATTTCTTCATATTTGGATGCTTTCATTAAAAGTTGGCATAAATTATTTTAAACCACTTCTCAATTGCTAAAATTCGTGAGAATAGGCACTTACCATGTTCCTTTTGAAACATCAAGTTTATAGTTCAGAAAGAGCATATACTATTTCTTCATATTTGGATGCTTTCATTAGAAGTTGGCATAAATTGTCGTAAATCGCTTCTCAATTGCCAAAATTCGTGTGAATAGACACTTCTCATGTTTTTTTTTTTTGAAAAATCAAGTTTATAATCCAGCAAGAGCATATACTATTTCTTCATATCTGGGTGCTTTCATTAAAAGTTGGTATAAATTACTGTTCTCAATTGCCTAAATTCATAAGAATAGACTCACTGATATATTCAAGCTTATAGTCCAGGAAGAGCATATACTATTTCTTCACATCTGGATGCTTTCATTAAAAGACCTCAATTGCCACCATTTGTAAGAATAGGCACTTATCATGTTTCCTTTGAAAACCAAGCTTATGGTCCAGGAAAAGAATATTCTATTTCTTCATGACTAGATGCTTTGTATTCTATTTCTCTAGTAACCATATACTTACATATGATCGTTGAGGTGCTGAACCAAAAGTAGTTCTTGAAACTCAAATCAGCAGATTTTAGCTTTTGCAGAACTTCTTTATCTTCGTATCTCTTAATTTCAGCCGTTTTCCTAAAATTTATTGATATGTGTGCGATAAACTTCAGTCGTCCTCTAGAGTTAATATATCTTTAGAACCTAAATCAAGATCTTTAATCTTGAGAGATTCAGGTTATTAGGCATATGCATCATCGCATTATAAGCTTTCTTATTCATGTTCATTGTGCGATTCAACAAAAGCTTTAGTGGCCCCATTAATTCAGTTTAATTCAGGATATTTTACATTCTGTAATTTCAGAAGCTCTATCACACAATCGCCAAATGGTGGCAATCTATGCTTCCCCAATTACTCTTTTGCCAATATTAATTAAGTTCTCCAATCACTTGTACGTGAAGACACTGAAAACCTACTGGTCCAAAGATATTTCCATATTTGTTTTCTTCTTTTGCTTTTCCAAATCGAATCAGGATCGTCAAGGAATATTCTTTTTCCGTCTTTCACTTCTCTCTTTAAGAATTTTGTTAGTTTTCCAGATGATTTCGGAGGATATTTGCAGCAGTGGCCAAAAACATCGATTGGGAGATCTAGAGAGCTCGTATTTTAGGTTTTAACTGCACTTCTTCTTCCTGCTCGAATTTTCCAAAATTAACTCTACTGGCAGAAATGCCAAAACGAACATTTAAACTTTCAACCACTTTTCAATGATTTTGATTAGTAGGAGGATAATCAAGAAAGTTTAGAAAAACTTGTTTGAATTAAATATTGAGGCTTATCTTCATTCTGCATTCATAACCTTTAGGTATTTCTTTACAGTGGGCCCAAAGCCTCAATCAATGCACGATATCACCAAATGCAATGACAGGAAGCTTTTAAACTTCTTCTACTAAATGTATAATATTCAACTTCAATTTTAGATTATTGAATTTAATCATCATTTCTGTATCAGCCTTCTTCACTTGTTCATCCCTTTTTTTTTGTTAACTCTTTCAATATCACCTTCGAAATGGGCTTTTAATTTTTGAATAACTTTTAGACAAAACTTTCGCTAGTATAAAGAGAACTTGCTAATTATCGAGCGAGCGAATGCCAAAAACTTTCTTTAATTAAATATCTTCATTCTCCATTTCTTCGCTCTAGTGTTTTCAATCAATTGTGCCCAAAACCACAATATCACCTTCATACTTCTTAAATTCAGTGACCGTCTCTTCTAGTAATCGAAAAATAGCTCATATTGCTATCAACTTGGTCAGCCTTCTTCACTTCATGTAAATCTTCATCTTTTAATTCATCAATGAAGAAGTCATTTATTTTAACGTTTGAATGGTTCATAATTATATCTTTTTCGTCTGTTTCTTTGAAGTTCAAAAGCGTTAAAGTATCTTCATAGATTCAACGAACTATTAACCCATAGTCATTATCAGTTATCTATAAGTTATTCATCCTAATTTAAGATGTTTCAGGCTATGTGCTTTCTGAAGCAGTACTCCATCACGCTCACCAAATAGTCGCAGTCAGTGCTTGCCCATCCTCAATTTACCACCATAGAATTAAGTACCCATAGTAAACTCTTTCAGATAAATGCTTCTATTATAGAAAAGTACCATTTTACAATATTAACTAAAGCATGAGAATTAAATTCAAAAACTGACACATTCAAATAGTTAAAACTGAAAGGTGAAATTCGATTTAGCAATGTATCACTAACTAATGACAGCTTTTAATAAAACATTTCAGTACCTAATAAGGATCTTAATTTCTAGAGTTTTTTTTGTCCCATCCAGTGCGGTGCAAATAAATAGTGATTGATTTTGGCTGGGAGTATTATCTCTTGTTTTTTAATTTTAATATTACATTTTCGACAAGAATTGATAAATAATACGTTTATGTTTATTTGCAGATAAGCGAGTTTAGCGATTCAGCCTGGAACTACAGCACCACCAGACAACAGTTCTATTTGCATCAGTTTGCATACGCACAACCCGACTTAAACTACAGCAATCCAAATGTAGTCAAAGCAATGAAGGTGAGAAAAGCTAATTTATTTCCACTGTACCTTATAAAAAGGAAACAAAAATGTCTGTCAATGTAGGAGGCAATTCAATTGCGTAGCTTATAAATCGTAGTCTTATTAATTCATCCAAGGCCCAAAACAGTTAATTATGAATAACAGTGTCGAGATATAACGCCAGAAAGAGATAGTAAGTCGAGAACAAGCTGTAGTTTCATAAATAACGGTGATTCCAAATTTCGCCTTTATCTTTTTAATAAATTTGCCTTACTCAAAACCGGTTATGTGACCAATCAATTTGTTAATGGTGTTTTCTAAAAAGTAACAGATTATTTTGAACACCCTTTTCAATTATAATCTCATAAGGAAAAGATAGATGGCCTGCCAGATTTCCGGATTTGACCCCGCCTGACTTTTTCTTATGGAGTCATTTGTAGTAACCACCTTAAGAATTGAAGACCCGAAGTCCGAAAGTGATATATTTTTGAGGTCCACCTATTTTGTAGACCCTATATTACATAAATATTTGTTTTTAAGGTAAATTAGAACACAAAGCTGTTGAACTGAGATGGCATATTTGACAAGAATAACATTCTATAAGTATTTTACAGAATCGTCATCATGCGGAATACGTCGAAAACATTCTCGAAGTGTCGAGAATAAAATGACGGTCGCGTTGGTTCTCACCCCTCATGGTAGTACTCGATCTTATGCTATATTTGCTTATGCCTGATTCTTCTTTAGTAGGTTTAATCAAAACTGTCATCGATTTAAAAACTCTTTCTACAAATATTTATCTAATTTTAGAGCAATACAAATGGAAACCACTTTGCGAATTATTAATTACAAACTTGAGTAATTATTTGCTCTTTTAGTATGCACTTAATCTCTCTTAATAGAGCGCTTAATAGAGCGCTTCTTGGAAATTATCGTATCTTATCAAGGAATACACTTTATATAAATAAAATTTACAGTACCGGAACTATCGGATGGATCAAAGATAGAAAAATACTAAAGAGGGGCTCAGATTAAACAGTTATTGATTTAGGAAAATCATGAATGTGTTGCATTACACAATGGTCTCAAAGCTGCCACATTTTGATGAATATATTCTGACTTTAAATCCAACTCTTTCACTCCCCGTAGCATATCCACCTTAAATAGAAAGCCCTATTTTTCTTGTCCTGGGCCAAAAATTGGTACTACGTTTAGGAAAAAAAAGAGTTTGGTGGGATCAAACCGGGAGATCTGGTAGGCCAGACTATCTGGAAAATGATTATATAGCCAAGACCTTCTTAATTGATAGATCGATAACAGTATCCGGGACTTTCTTCTAAATATTTGTTACAGCGATTTTTGTATCATCATCAATGCCCATTTTTTTTCTTGGTAATTTGATTAAGTCACTTTTTCTACACGTGATATTCTGTATATTGTTGAATCTTCAATCCCAGTGATTTTTGAACACATTTTGGTGTTTAAGGGCAACTCAACATTGATATATTTTCCTTAAGTCATTTACCTTCTAATGTAAAGGACATTAAGGGCCGGTGTGTGAGCAATAATGTTTATATGAAACAAAAAATAGGTACTACGCCTATGCGGTAGCCGAAACAAACTTGTAAAATTGGACCTTTCTCAGCTTCTCGGATGCTTTATTACTTTCTCGAATCTTGAAACGAACTTTAAAATAGTGCGGGGAATTAAAAGATGACAAAAAAATAGTGCTTTTTATTTGAGATGTTGAAACACAATTGCCTGTTTCGCAATTAATGGTCTATAATTTCATCGAATTTAGTCAGCATGACGCCATTCGTTACAATAGAAGTATTTGTAGTATAAGCCATTACCAAATTTTAATATGTTAAATTTATTTCTATATGTTGCAGGACGTTCTAAAATATTGGCTCGATTTCGGAGTTGATGGATTTAGAATGGATGCCGTTCCATTTTTGTTTGAAGATAGTGATTTCAAAGACGAGCCCCTTTCAGGTGATAATGAAACTTCCTCACATAGGCACATACTTTTTTAATACAAATATTCATATATTTTTCAATATCACCCTGTACATTGCTCCGAAGCTAGAGATATCATTATGTAAAGATAGCAAAGTAGCCTTTTTTTTAAAAAATTAAATGTCACAAAAGCCGGAGAAGATGCAACGAATCAAATGTTTTCGCAGAGAAGCAAGATCGCTAAATATTAAATAGGAGCAAGGCAGAGACGACCAAAAAAATTTAGTGTGGTTTGAAGAGGTGGTAATGAAAATATTTTTATGTAAAACTTGAAATTTTTAATAATCTGAATAATCACAATGGTTCATAGCAAGACCTTTTCATGACTACTTATTTAGTTTCCACGGGCCTCTGGCACTCAAGAACACTTTTCACGAGTGGGGCAATACTGATTAACCATTTGGGCAACGTAACATTCGGGATAGATAAATTTTAACTAACTTTTCCGAAGTTCCGGTCGGGCAGCGTAAAGAGTTACCGAGCGTGAAGAATATTACTGAACTTTTTTCAAGCACACATAATTTTGGGCAGCGTAACGTGTTATCTGGCTTGAAGATTTTTATCTGACTAACTTGTCCGAGTTCCACCATATATTAGGGCAACGTAACGGGTTGTCGCGCGTAAAGAATCTTTCCGGCTAACCCTTTCCCTAAGATTTTTAGCTTTTTACACCATCTTTCAAGCCTTGTTTTTCTCCTCGACAAATTTGGAATCAGCCCCTAGCCCATTGCCTCGTCTCTCATACCGCAGTCTCGTGACATCCACAATTTCGGAGCTACCAACTGTGTCAATGATGAAGTGCATTAATGAAAAAAAAATTGGAGTTGCGTTGTGGTAGACGAAATTCCTTATCTTTTACTCTCATCGGAAAAATTATTAGAATATAATTGGAAAACCTCGATGTAGAAGGGTTGGATCGACGATTAGAATCCTCCTTGTTTTCGCAGCCTAATCTTACGGATCCGTTAACCGTTGTAATGAACGCCGATTTACCCTATTCCTTTACTTACTGTGTATTCGGCTTTTTCTTCACCTTCTGTTCATTTTCTGTAACCGGGTTCGCAGTACCAGTGTGTTGACACCCTATTTCGTCCCAAAATAATTTACCTAGACAATTGGGCAACTGCCCATATTGCGCAACTTAGTTGAAAACCACTTTATGCCTCTTACCAGTACTTAACTCTATCCTCAGGTATATGAAATATAATGTTTCGTTTTGAAATCAATAAAACAATTGAAAGGGAGCATTTTAATTGTGGCTAAATGTATTCACTTATTTTTTAATATGACCTCGTATCTACAGCGCCAGACAATCAGTCCTTGAACATTAAAAGAAAAATGACACGGGTATTATTATTTTGACACTGTGAATTTTTTTTAGTGTATCAACTTTCCTAGAATGATAAATTTTACTAGCCAGTCAAACAATTATGGATTAATAAAATAAATTCAATTAGCAATGATCTTTTCCGCAGTGAATTAACCAAATAAAATACGGAGTATGCTAGCACTAATTATTTTAATGGGATACTCATTTAATTATCGAATACATACAGCAACAAATGTTTCCCAATATATAGGCACTATATACCTCATGATTTAAAACTAAACTTACTATCTAACTGTAGTACTGAACAGACAGACAACGATAAATGTTTTCAAATATACAAGCAATCTACACTTTATGATTTAAAATTAAACTTACTGTCTAACGCTTAATGTTAACCCGGAACCTGCCAGCGTAGCCGCCCTTGCTCCTGTTTGACCATCTTCTCCCTCGACGGATGACGAATTCGAATTTCAGCCACGTTTCTTTACCTTACTTTTCGAACCGACGACATGAATTTACTTAATTACTTAGTTATTTCCACGAGCCTTTAAACTGTGAGGCACTAATTTCGGTTTGGTCAATACTGTGACCATAGTAACAGACTTGAAAAATCAAAGTTATTTTATAAATTTCTCGCGCCTCAATCGGGCATTAGGACCTATGACATCTGGATATTCAATTAAGACTTATAAAAATTACCCGAGTCCCAGTTCGGACATTACGACTAGCTGCAAGTGAAGAGTATGTAAAGACTGAATTTTCTCCGATAATTTCACGCTTTTATGGCAGCTTTTTGACGCGTTTTTTCCCCAGAAAAATCCAGAATCGGTACACCTGCACGAAGTTCACGTATGAGGTTACGCAATTGCACCCAATTTTCGACCAAAACACATTTCTAGTTGTAATCGGTTTTACCTTCCCATCTCCCAAAGAGTCAGAAATTTTCCATGTCGAGCTTTGGCTTTTTAGTTCACACGTGTGTTCAAAGTCCAAGCAATATTCGAACCTTATGTCTTATTTCTTTCATTTTAATTCGCTGGACTGGAAATTAGAACCGCCCCTGACCAATGATGTTCTTTTTAGAACAAAGTTTGGGGAACCTGCGTAAGAATTGTTTGACCGCAGTTCAATTCGTTTTTTAATTCTTGTTAATAAAATAAACTTTTTATTTTATTTGAACGTTTTCTCCCTGGTTTTTGTTTCGAGACTTCATTTAATTTTTGAACGATTAAAATTAAATTAAAATTCTTATTTATTTTTGTTTTAAACAAATTTTTGAAACATTTCTTAAAACAAATCAGGTGCTGGCCCTGGTCGCCACACCGGTAACGAAATGAAAGCCGATTATTCATTGTTCCTTACCTACTGTATCCGCGGCCTTTTCTTCAGTTCATGTTAATTTCCTTTTAAAATCAGGTTCACAGTACCAGTGTGTTGTAACCCCATTGTTATGAAAAAATTTTGCCTAGGCGCCATGAGCAACGAACTTTTCTTCCTCCAGGTAGTCTGTTGCTTTATTACACCTGCTTTTTACCCAAGTGTAGCCCTAGTTATACGGAAATGAGCGTAGATCCAACCACTTTCCGTTTCACAATACCATTGTATAAACACTAATTGAGATTTCAAGAGAATATTTTTCTATTAATTCAGAGCTTGCCCCCAATATGTTCATGTAATTTCTGTTATGACCTAGTTATTTAAGAGTTCGTCAGACAAAGGTTGTGACATAACAGGAAGGAAACAAGTTAGCATCATTAACACTTATCCTGCTGTTATTTATTTATTATCTGACTCTCCCCCAAGCTTAAATTCAATTTGATAAAATGGTAAGATAAATTCTACATTCCCTACTGCATTAGCAATATGACAGTTCATCAACGTATCAAGAATACAGATTATGAATGTTTTGATGAATACTCTAAGTCTTCATGTTAATCCGTAACCTGCAATCCAAACTTTAATAGCCTTTAGTACACCTTACCTTCCATTCCCTCACGAGGGTTGACGAATTTCGAGCAGAGCTTCTTTTTACATGGTACTTCTCGGGATCCGAGTTGGAAAAAGGTACCTACCGCTTTCTATGACGCAATGACATTTTCTTGACTACATATTTAGTTTCCACGGGCCTCTGGTACTCAGAAACACTTTTCACGAGCTGGTCAACACTGATTAACCATTTAGGCTGCGCAACATTCGGGATAGATAAATTTGGACTAACTTTTCCGAGGTTCCGGTCGGGCAGCGTAACGAGTTACCGAGCGTGATGAATATTTCTCAACTAACTTTTTTCCAGTACCCATATTGTTGGGCAGCGTAACGTTTATCTGGCGTAAAGATTTTTACCTGACTCACTTTTCCGAGTTCTCATATTTTAGGGCACCGTAACGGGTTATCGCGCGTGAAGAATCTTTCTGGCTAACCCTTTCTAAAGATTTTTAGCTTTTTATACCATCATTCAAGACTTACTTCTTGTTTTTTTCCTCGAAAAATCTGGAATCGGCACGTACTCAGCTATTAAAATGTTTTTACTACGAACCCTTAAGATTGCTAAGTCGCCGAAAACTTTAATGTTGCAACTAGCGTTTGTGTTGTTTTGTTAATTCAAACTCGGTTTTAGTACCCCCGCCTTTTCCAAACTAGGACAAATAAAATTGGTTATTCCAGCTAACAGGGTTTTTACATTTCAATCCCGGATCTTTGACTCGCTGAATATTCTTCATAGAAACGCCCCCTGGCCAAGGTTTCCTTTTTAGATCAAACTGTTGGGAGGACCTGTTTTGGAAGCGCGCAACGAGGGGTGATAGTCCTTGTAGTTAGTTCATCTAATCGCGCATTATAATGCAGTCGAAAAAATAAGTCCGCTGCGGTTCGAGTTATGACTTCGGTCTTGTGAAGTTAAACACAACGTCATTTATTTGGATTATATTCCAACATGGCTCGGCATTGCAAATCTTTTAATATCATGCTACTGTTCACCGATATGATTTAACGACCAATACAAAATTGTAAGTGCTTCGATGGACTTGTGGTTGTGACGTTTCCCCATTAATGGATAGATTCCAAGCGCGATCTTCACAAGACTGCGGCACTTTTGTTAATTATTAATAAATTATTTAGGTTATTAGGGACACTAATATCACGATAACCACAGTCGTGTCGTCATAGGCTTATAATACGCCTGAAGCATATTTACAGATAATGAATGGCTTAATTCACAGTTGACCGCCTCAAATATGACGTAGCTCACGTTAATGTAAGAAGACAGGTGACACATGACATTGGACATATGCGCGCGCATTGACACAACCCAAGTGGGTGGAGCTCACTCAATTCAGGGGGCGGAGAAAGCTATATTTCCACACCTACTCACCGCCAACAATAGATATCTTATTAAATATCGTGATTATTAGTTACATCACCAATCACCCACCATGTCTTTTTAATAATTTTGTTGCCTTCCTGATTTAATACCAACAAAATATCGGATAATTAATGAGCTTTCTCTTTTGAAATATAGGTGCTTCTGGTGTCAGTTCTAACCAATACGGATATCTAAAACATCCTTACACCACCAACTTGGATGAAACCTACGACATGATTTACCAGTTCCGAGCTCTTTTGAACGACTATAACAACAATGTCAACTATTCTCGGTAAGTTGTTTATATGTTTATATAACATTAAATTGATCACAAGAAGTTCCCCTTAGAAACAAAATATTTAATACTTTAATTAAATTTACATAGTAGTCTTGCTCGGTTGGTTTCAAATTAATAACGTGTATATTTGTTTAATGATCTTAGTTCCTCGATTAAGAGCACATATCTGTTGGACCGTTTGATCCCGCTGACAAAAGTACCAAACTCCTTCCTATAAAGTCTATGATATTTTGGATTATTTGCTTTAAGGTGAATCTGGTCCTGCTTGAATCATATCCTTTCTATTTTAAGGAACAAACCATTTATTATAATTTTAGAAATGCAACAATGGATCATGTTTAGATATGTGTGCACGATTTTTCTATTGCCATATAGTTTCGATTCAAATACGAAAATCTATTGGCAAGGCAAATTCAGATCTTTTAGTGCATTGGCAATGGCCTGCTCTTAACTGTATCGAATGCATATCCAAGGTCTGTAAAATGACTGATTATATTTGCAAATACTGTCTGCACTGCATTTGGCACGCAATATAGTTATTAAGTATGTAGTGCAGACCTGACTGAATAATATCTACTCTAGTTCTGGAGCAAATGTGTCAATTAAAACCTTTAAAATCTATTTTTTCTTAAGCCCTGGTGGTTTTCTTTCTTGGAAGTCCTCTATGCCTCAGGCTAATTGTAAATTCAATACACCGGTCAATGAGTACTGAACTCAGCCTCTTTATGATTTCAGAATAATGATGACAGAAGCCTACACCGACACCGCAGAACAAGCTATAGCTTACTACGGGAACAATACGAATGATGGGGCACATTTTACCTTCAACTTCAATCTTATCACGGGGCTGAGCAATAGCTTTACTGTTGATGACATCATCACTGTAGTGAACAAGTGGCTAAGCCATCTTCCGAAGAAATATATCAGTAACTGGGTGGTAAGTGTTCTGCAATCACAGTACTGTGTTGTTTATGATAACAACATTTTCTAACAAAGTTTTCTATGTCTAAAATTTCGTTTTAAACCGTTTATAGGTTTATGTTTTATGAAGCGGTGTGCTACAAAAATATTGCCAGGAAACTGGAACGTCAATAATAATGATAGGCATATAGGGGTTAGATAAAATCGTGACTTTACTGAGGATATCTCATGTAGTACAAATAGTTCATACCACACTGATCTCAATTCCAGTATAGATAAGTGAAACCCACCCATTGTACCTATCCATTATTGAAACAATATTGTACGTAATACATGATACGAGCAATATTTCGCAAGACACTCAACTCTCGAGCAAAACCTATACACCTATATTTCCAGAAGCACCATAAAAATTTAGAAAACAACTCCAAGTTCTCTCTTATGTTAATAATCGGCCATGGAATTGGATTTTAATAATGCGGACAAGGAATTTCTTGCACGTAGGCCACCAATGTGAGCTCATTGTGCGCCACTCAATTCAACCCACTTGCCTGGTCTCCCTAGGGAAGGTAGTACACAGCTTCCTTAATTGGAGCTTTCTTATATCCTCCAGGTTCATCACGCAGCTTCCGAAGCAAGTCATGAGTGGACGATTCCTCGTCCTCCATGCAGTCCGGATCTTCTACAATCAGCAGCAGGTGCAAATTTCGGTTCAAGCGGGAGTGCCTTGTCAAAAGCTCTGTCACATGCCTCGTCCTCCCTTTTGAAAAATATAAAAGCCTTCACCCTACCAGGTAGAAATCTGATAGTGGGCAGTATGTTGTTTCTTCTCGTCCTCCTCGGACAAGCATCAACTGTCCTCGTCTAGGTTCTACTGAGTCCCTTAGGTGACCGAAACCTTTCAGTCTGCATGCAGACCTCAAGGTCTCATGCTTCAAGTTTTTGAATATCCAAAATAGAATGTGGATTATACCGAACTCTTTACTCTAGGCTTCCTATCTAGTCCGACTCAAACCTGCTTTATATTTGTGCCTAAACAGCGCGTCTGTTAATTAAATTTACTATATTGTTGCCAGAAGTTGCATGTAAGTCCTCTACCAAAGGTATTTGTCTACCAAATATTATATGCCCAATTTCAGCTTCTAATATGTATTCGGTCATTTCGTCATACCCCATGTACCAAGCTACAATATCCTCGGTAACTTATCGCTTTGAAAAATATGCTATGAATACCTCCAAGTGAATCCAATCCAGTCAATTCTAGAATGATTGATCCTCTGCCTAGACTACAATTATATGCTTGACCATGCTCACGATATATCAGGCAATAGATCAGGTTCTGTGTCTTTCTAGACCAGCGTGCCGTGGTGTTCAGATTAAGAAGATAATGCGACTAACATTATCTTTCCGAAACTGAAGAGACCTTCATTGCAATGTCATGGCATATTAATTGGATTCAAGGGTTTTGAAAGCTGCTGAAAATACGACTCCTATGTGAGGTGCCGTAACGTATTGCACATAATTCAATGGCATGGGTTTCTGCCTAAAATATGGCAGCGCTAGTGCCCAAGCAAGTATCAAGTAGACAACGTTAGATAATACTCCATGATTCTTCATATGGCTTTCCATTTCAAGCCCATACAAGTTTTCTCCAATCAACACCAGCATTGGTAATTATTTCTATACTTGGTAATATGAAAAATATGAAATGTGAAGGACTGGATGAAGTTCCTGCAACTGCTGTTAAAGGATGCGTTCTCCAGCTTCTCTTCCATAGAATTGTCATTTGAAATAGGTTTTCCTCATCGGTTTAGTCTGGCAGTTGTGAGATACCTATTTATACAAAGGTGATCCTAAGCAGTGGTCAGGACCAATAAGCTTTCTGACTTGCTTCTCTAGAGACTAAAAGTTTCTTTAGTCAAGATCGACAAATACAGCTCATCTGATGAAATTATTTCTATAGTTGATGATATTAAAAATTTTAAATGTGTAGGACTGAATGAAGTTCCAGGAACTGCTATTAAAATATGCGTTTTCCAGCTCCCCTTCAATAGATTATGTTATTTGAAACAAAAGGGTTTCCTGATCGCTTAAGTCTGGCAGTCGTGAGAGACTTATTTATACAAAGGTGGTCCTAAGCAGTAGAGAGAACCAATAAGCTTTTTGCCTTGCTTCTCTAGAGACTACAAAGTTGTTTGTAAAATTCAATTTATCTCGCATAGGCTTACTTGGATCAAGATCAACAGATACAACTCCTCTGATGAAATTATTGCTATATTTGATAATATGAAAAATTTGGAATGTACGGTACTGGATGAAGTTCCAGTGGCTGCAATTAGAAGTTCATTCTCCAACTATATTTCTCTTCCATACATTTGTCATTTGAAGTAGAATAAGTGTTTCCTGATCGCAAGTCTGGCAATTGTGAGACACCTATTTATACAAAGGTGATCCTAAGCAGTAGCCAGGATCAATAAGCTTTTTGACTTGTTCCCCTAAAGACCAAAAGTTTCTTTGCAAAATTCCATTTATTCCACACAAGTTTTCTTGGAATATAGACCAACCGATACAGCTCGTCTTAATTTAGCTGATAGAACCTTGAAACATTTGTGCTCAAAGCCTCTCGCCGGTGACATTTATGTCGATTTGCCCAGGGCCTTCGACTTCATGGACCATAATATATTGTTACGTTTTTCCCGTGGATTCTTAACGAAAGTACAACTTTTACTACTTCAAACTAATACTCTCTTTATTCTCTACCACTGTATACAATTAAACGCACTAAACTACTCCTATAACTTTCAACTAATAGTTCTTTACAATTCAACACTCATTGATTAACTGTCCTAACACGCTTTAGGTCGGCTACTTATATATAATCTCAAATCTATCACGAATACTACGGAAGAAACGAGGCCACTCTATATGATTCTCTACCAGAGCATCGAGTTAATTCCAGCGGTTCCTGAATCTTCGCTGGCGGCGATGACTCATACATAGACGCGGCATGGCCAGTTCTATAGGGTAGCACAAAAACATTCGGATGGTTGCTAGCCGTGACAATACTGATGGGAAAACTATATAGTTATAGATTGCACGGCACTGCCTCTGCCTGGTTTGCTTCTTACGTGAATAATAAATAACTGATTAAGTTACAAAGCAGTTAAGGGAGGTGGGTTTCCAAAGGGCGTTCCGCTGGTCAGCATTTCTGATTCCTTGTCCAAGCTCTTCGTGATCTTTATGAATGTCATGCAACATATAATTTTAAATGTTGCTGATGATACAAACTTTATAACAATTAGAAAGAGTTTTGAAAACATTGCAGATTGGGCTCGTAAATAAATTCAATTCAAATAAATTACTGCTCAATAAAGAAAATACAAACCGCATAGTTCTCATTACCAATCGAAAATGAGACAGTTTGCTAAATATCTAGACTTCATGTTCATGTTCATTTGGTACATAAAAAGTTTTGGTCAGATGTTTATGCATTAAGGCCCAGTTTCTTTAAGTATGGATAACTCATCCTTCTACTAATAAAGGTGATGACTTGAAACTGGGAATAAATGTTTAGCATGAAGTATACATTTTGATGTTTTAAAGTGCACATACAATGTAGATTTCTACCTAGTACCTCTCGATTTGCCATGTTAGTATATCCTTAGCTTCGCTTTAATTAAAACTTTATTTCATATTAATTTAAGCTGGGAAATCATGATCAACACCGCGTCGCCACCAGATTGGGCGTTAACAACGTAGACGCGCTCAACATGTTGGTTGCTTTCTTGCCAGGAATCCAAGTGACTTACATGGGAGAAGAAATAGGAATGGAAGACGGTAAGTTTCGTTAAAGACTGCATCATTTTTGCAGATAAGTGTTCTGAAGATAAAAGTTCGGATCTTTCAAAGATCATGCACACATAAAGTGAATTAGCGTAAACTCCTAATCACTTAGCTCTCATATCATGAAATTTTACCTCGAGTTTAAGATGAAATATCAAAAAGTCATAGTAGAATATTCTTTGGTTATAGGGACAGTAGTAAGCTATTTTCCGCATCGGATGGCCGGATTGCTTCGTGTCTTAGATTTCAATTGATTGCTCTTTTACCATGTATTTTTTAAATAAGTTTGTTTCTTGAATTTTCATCTGGCAAATTTTCAAAAGTATCGAACGAACCGAACGGTTTGAATTGTTGCTAACGTAAAGACGATCTTGATGAAGCTCCATCCTACCGACTGCGCCAGTTACGTAAAAGCCTTTATTTACACGTTGCAAGCTTAAGGATAGAGAAAAGGATGAGCAAAATGCGAGCTTGCGTTACATTTATAATTTCACAAACGCTGCCGGTTCTACTGCTTCCGTAGGAGCATTTCTGTTGAAATATTGACATAACTGTCCTGTGCAAAATAATTACTATGCAGAGCTTGCAAGCGCTTAAAAACAAAATTTGGCCATAATAGCAGGCATCGGGGCTTTCAAACTATATCCGATTAAAGATATCTGTCTTTAAGCCTCACTATGATATTTCGGATTCTAAATTCATTTTTAATTTTAGGTAACGTCACCTGTGAACAAGGATACGATCCCCAAGCAATCAAAAATTGTTCTACTTTCGCCCAGACGTCCCGGGATTTCGAACGCACCCCCTTCCAATGGGACGACTCTGATAACGCCGGATTTAGTAACTCAAATGGTACATGGTTGCCAGTAAGCGAAAAGTACAAGACGACCAACCTTAAAGCCCAGAACGTAAACGATAGCAAGTCACACTATAATGTGTACAAGAGCATGGTCGAATTCAGGCAGAACTTTAAAAACATATCTTACGATGCCGTGTCTTTGATTAAGCTTTCGGATAATGTTTTGCAAATCGTGAGGACCACCAATAAGGCGGAATTTGTTTATCTGTTTAATTCAGCCGCTCAAAACGAAACAGTAAGTGTTTACAACGATAACGCTGACCTGGTTGTTTGGATAACGGATGTCAATAGCCAATTCGCTAATGGGTAAGTAATCGATAAATATTCTTACTGATGTACTTAATTATGAATCAGAAGAAATATGTTCTCCTTAGATTATATCGTATCTTAAAGATAAGGCTCCTTGATTATGTAAACAGTTCTTTCTATGCTCACCACTCACCCTTACCACACCTTCACCTCATTAAGCTACTTCTTTTTATTTTTGTTAAGTTTAAACCTTCTAACATAAGCTAAAAAATCTGATCTGAAATGAACTCCACTTTATATTTAATTTTACTTATTTCATCATTAGCATTATTGTTGTCTTCTTAATTGACTTCAAACTTCTTGCTAATTTATTCAATATTGTCTTAGACCGTCATATTATCTTCTTCTGTTCTATTCTATCTTCAAGCGACTTATTGTCTTCTTCACGTGACTAAAGTAGGATATGAAACATCACATAATCTGGAAAGGAACTTGCTGCTTCTGGTATCACAATGTAGTACCAAGTGAAGATTATCATATTTGTCTGGAACGATATTAAGCGGTCGCCTTGAATAAAAACTATATTTTCTAATATACGTCTTCATCAAAATTAAGTTGTTCCATTGAAATTTATTTGTTATTATTGCGGCCCATTCTATCTTCAGGTTTCTCATTATCTTCTTCAGTTTACTGAAGGAACACGACTAGCATCTTTATGATTTCATTTATCATGTTTCCATCTTCATTATTCGGTTGTCCTCTCGTTAACTGGATTAAAGCTTGCTGCTCCTGGTATCAAATAAACTTCATAATATTTGTCACACCAAACGATATCCGGAACAATATTAAGCGATCGCCTTGAATATGAACTCACTTTTTTAAGTTTTCTCCCCTTAGCTTCATCAAAATTAATTTTGATGTTTTTTAAGATTTATTGTTCTATTTCATTCCATCTTCAAGCTTCTTACCGGCTTCTTCAGTTTACTGAAGGAGTATAACAAACATCTCTTTGATTCCAATTATCTTGTATTATTCTGCATAATTCGGTTATCATCTGGTTACTTGGGTTAGAGCTTGCTGTTTCTGGCATCAAATAAACTTTATGATATTTGCCAAATAAAATGATATCCGGAACAATATTAAGCGATAGCCTTGAAAAAGGACTCTTTCTTCTAATTTTTCCCTCATCAGTTTCACCAAAATTAATTATAATTTGTTATTCTGTTCCAATGTATCTTCAAATTTCTTATTGTCTTCAATTTACTGAGGCAGCAAGACTAACATCTCACTGATTTCAATTATCTTGAAGTTGAACCAATTTGCCAAATTAAAACAGTATCGAACTGTAGCCTTGAATAGGAACCCACCTCTCAGTGCTCTCCCTTATCAGTTTCCACAAAGCTGATTTTCAAGCTTTCTTTTGGGTTAATGTTGTTCTGTTCTAACCTATCTTAAAACTTATCATTGTCTTCTTCAGTTTACTGAAGAAGCATCATGCCAAACATGACCATACTTCCAATTTTCTTCTATTATTTTTCATTATAAATTAACTGTAATGGAACTTGCAGCTTCTAGCATCATCATACAGTACCAAATAAAATTTTACTTATTCGTCCAATCAAATTCCTTCCGGAACAGTACTAAAATCACTTTTTTATTTCTCCTTTATTAGTTTCACCAAAATTCATTTCGATTCTTTATTTGGTTTTATTATTTTTCTGATCTTCAAGCGCCTTATCGTCTTCTTCAGTTTAATGAAGGAGCATAACAAACAGCCTCTTGGTTTCAATTTTCTTGTATTTTTCTTCACAATTCGACTGACCTCTCGTTTTCAAGCACATTTTCTTCATGGAAACGTGCTGCTTCTGGTACTATTGTTTAATGCAATAAATGACACACAGTTTCCTTGATCTGCAACATTGATGACCCGAAGATGGCATGTGTCGCATCTGCAAAGGCAGCGCATCTATCCAGATAATGAAGGGAGGTGCCCCATCGCACCCCCGGCCGGTAGCGCTCTCCTCAAGGCCCATCGAACTCATGGATCCTTTTAGACGGCAGTGCCCTGTAATGAACCCTACGGTGCTCAGAGACCACCTGTCTCTCATCAAGAGCTATTTCGTTCTGGGTTTTGTCAGGCTCAGCGAAAAAGTTCTTGGTCTGTCTCCACTCTCATGGAAGGCCGTGATCAGTCCGCTCTCTGATTGTTGATCTTACTTGGGCTCTAGAAAGACCTAAAAAATTCACCTGCTACCTTGTTCTCAACCACCCCGCTGAGTCCCGGCACTCATATCCGGAATGATCTGGACCAGCCGCTCCAAGGTATCTTCGCACTCCTGGATCAATTTGGAGTTAGTCCTGGGTGCAAATTCTGCCCTGAGTACAGATTACCTATCAGAGTAAATTACTACTTCATCTTCAAAAGGGTCTACTTCGTTCATTGTTGCAACCACCAGGATTGCGTACACCTGTGCTTGGAATACTATTGTGTGCTTTCCTTCGCTAGTTTCCAAGAAGGTTCTTGCTCCGAAGGACTGTTGTCCCATCAGTTATAAGCCATCGCTATATCATATGAGCGCCCTTTCGGGCAAACTTACCTCTCCACCTTCCTTTTCACCCTGAATAAGGAACTTTTTCCTGTTCTTCTTTTCAACAGTTGCTTTCGATTTGTACTTGTCAATTCTGATTTCAAATTTCCTATTGAATTTTTCATTTTGCTGAAGGCGTCTGCTAGTATTGAATGTTCTTTTATGTTCTTCATTATTGATTTATCCTCTTGTCTACGTACAAATTAACTGGAATGGAACTTGCTGCTTCTGTGACCATTATCTTATCAATCAACGCTTATCAATCTTCTTCCACTTATCAGTTTCACCAAGACTAATTATTTGAAGACTCTCTTTGAGTTTATTTTTATTCTGTTCTCCAGGGTTTCGATTTTATTCTGTTCTCCTTCATTATTTGTTTGTCCTGTAGTTTTTAGTTCTATCCTCTAGTTTTAACCTGGAATAGAGCTTCTTCCAGTACTTTCATTTAGTATAAAATAAGATCTGACATACTGTATCAACAGTGTCAAGTTAGAACAAGGCTCCATTTTTCTGTTCTCCTTCGTATCAGTTTCACCAAAAATAATTTGAAAACTTTCTTTGGATTTATTGTTATTCGGTTCTCCAGGGTTTCGATTATCTTCTGTTCGTCTTCATTATTTGTTTATCCTCTAGTTTTTAGCTCTATTTGATAGGTTTGACCTGGAATAGAGCTTGCTATTTCGAGTACTTTCATTTAGTATAAAATAAGGGCCAACATACTTGTCAAATTATAAGCCTCCCGTAAGACTATCAACAGTGTTAAGTTAATACCTTGAATAAGGTTCCATTTTTCTGTTCTCCTTCGTATCAGTTTTACCATAACTAATTTGATGCCTTTCTTCAGGTTTATTGTTATTCTGTCCTTCAAGCTTTCGATTTTCTTCTTCATTATTTGTTTGTCCTCTAGTTTGTAGTTCTATCCTCTAGTTTTGACCGGGAATGGCTGCTAGTACTTTCATTTAGTATAAAATAAGATCTAATATACTTGTCAAATTAAAAGCCTCCCGTAAGAGTATCAACAGTGTCAAGTTAATACCTTGAATAAGGGTCAATTTTCCTGTTGTCCTTCGTATGAGTTTCACCAAAACTAATTTAAAGACTTTCTTTGGGTTTATTTTTATTCTGTTCTCCAGGATTTCGACTTTCTTCTGTTCTTCTTCATTATTTGTTTGTCCTCTAGCTTTTAGCTCTATCTTCAAGTTTTAACCTGTAATGGAGCTTGCTACTTCAAGTACTTTCATTTAATATCAAGTAAGATCTAATATAATTTTCAAATTAAAAGCCTCCCATAAGAGTATCAACAGTGTCAAGTTAATGCCTTGATTCAGGGTCCATTTTTCTGTTCTCCTTGATATCAGTTTCACCAAAACTAATTTAAAGACTTTCTTTGGGTTTATTTATATCCTGTTCTCCAAGCTTTCGATTTTCTTCTGTTCTTCTTCATTGACCTCAAGTTTCTAGCTCTATCCTCTAGTTTTGATCTGGAATTGAGCTTGCTACTTCTAGTACTTTCATTTAGTATAAAATAAGGTCTAACATAATTGTCAAATTAAAAACCTCCCGTAAGAGTATCAACAGTTGCAAGTTAATTCCTTGAATAAGTGTCCGTTTTCCTGTTCTCTTTCGTATCAGTTTCACCAAAACTAAGTTAAAAACTTTTTTTGGATTTACTTTGACTCTGTTCTCCGAGTGTCGATTATTCTCGATTCTACTTCATTATTTGTTTTTCCTCTAGTTCTCAGCTATATCCTTCTAGTAATTTAGTGTAAAATAAGGTTTAACGTACTTGTTAAATTATCAAAGTTTTCCATTTTCTAAGGAAAGCTGGAAAGATAATTTTATAAAAAACATAAATTCATTGGCTTATACATCAATAAAACGAATATGATTTTAACTTTTCTTTCCAGAGGAGATACTGCCCTTTCCTTTCTTACCAATAGTCTGTTTCCTGATAGCTAAGAGCCCCGAACAAATTGAATTATTTCTATCACCGATAAATAAATTTAAAAATAAGATAACTGCAGACAACAACATATAAATCAAAAAATAGATTAAACCTCCATATATCATTCTCTTATTAATAATGTTTATTTTTGTTCCAGAGATATCTTACCAAATCCAGTTACCTTATATCCGTACGAGACCATCGTGTTACAAGCCCAAGAGAAATCCTCAGCGACATCGGTACTCAGTTCTCTGTGGTTGTACCTCTTCCTAACTATTGCTTTTCTAGCCAAATTATATTAAATATGTAATTCAGTATTATATTTATTTTAATATCGCCAGGTATAATGTATTACAGACATAAAACACGAATCAACTGGACCTGAACATTATTATTGTATATACATTCATAATTATTAATAAAATGTTTGATAATAAGTGCATTTATTTTTAATTGAGGTAGAACTTGCAGATTCTGGTAACATCATCCAGTACCAAATAAAGTTTTACGTATTGGACATATCGAACTCCTTCCAGAACAGTACTGTACCGAATTACTAAAACTTCGGTTAAGTTTTCCGGACAACCTGTTTCCTCGAGCTATAGCGAAATCCGAGATCTAAACCACTCATATTTTGTAATTTTTCATTACTAAAGTGTGTTGCACTGCGACACTAGTAGGCGCGCTCTATACCATACCCAATCTGATTGTGTATGGTATAGAGCGCGCCCAATCCATGTTCCTAAAAACAAATGTTTATGAATCATAGATCGATAATATCGTGGTTCGGAGCACACATCCCTAGCTGATCGACCGATAGTGTGGCCAAAATGCGGTTTTCACAGGCGCAGAAAAATAATTAAAACCTAAACAATATGGCATATTATGATGGTATAAACCCACAAATATTTCACCATACCATAGAAATAATTAAAAAATAAGGTAAGGTTATTTGCCCCATAATTACTTATAGGGAGTTTGTTTCCGTTGTTATTTTCGTTCTTTTTTATACTTGATCAGCTCTAGTCAACCCCGTTTCTTCTGGGAAAGCTAAAGAAATTGAAGAAAACTAAAGTTTAAATTACTAAATGAACGTTGAGAAACATACCCGTAAACCAATATAACGAAAGGAAGGCAAGAACAAACCATTTGGGAATTGAATCAAATTTGCTCGAAGAAAATTACATGGAATGCACTAGGATTAGAGTCCACCACAACTACAAAAGGCATGCACTTTATAAAATTAAAGAATCATGAGAGTATTTAAGTAAAAATATTTAACGACCCACCGTGTGGGTATTAAATTAAGTTTGCTCCAAGAAAAAGACATGGAATACACTAGGATTAGAGTCCACTACACCCCTAGAAAGTATGCATTTTATAAAATTAAAGAATCGCGAGACCATGTAAGTAAAAATATTAAACGGGGTTAACATTGCTGACAAGCGTGTCCTCGAAACAAAATCGAGGTTCAGCTCCTAAAACTCACTTAATACTAAATATTTACATTTATTTAAGGCAGGCACATGTGTGGCCCCCTTCTCCCGTTCCGTAGGACACTAAGGGTAAGATGGTTAAATTACTACAACGAGACGAGAATCACTGATTTTTTTTCGTAATTAATTAGACAAGTAGTATTATACCGTGTAAGAAAATTTATATATGATGATATCATTCTTATGTGTGCATTTATTTTTAAATTTAATTATCATTATGTCGCCATTGTCGACAGAATGGCAAACGAATAATAAATCAATTAGGAAAAACGGCAAATAAAATAGGTGATATTTAGCTTTAATTAGTAATTATGTATACTGTCACTTTCTGGCCGTTACAACTTCAAAATATTGAAATATGAACGTGCTCCGAACGCTATTTTCCATATTTGTCAAAATTATGGCATAAATATTAGTAAATGTATAGTTTGTTTATTTTTCCTTTTGCATCTTTGGAGCCCCATAATCCTCACAGCACTTTGCGCAAAATAATTTAAAATTAAAGATTTCTAGACACATTAGACATTTCTAGACAAAGAAGGATCGTATCTTCAATTTTGTGGGAAGATATTTGGATTATCTCGTAAGATAATAAAGGAAAATTGCTTCAAGAAAAATGCGATTTGGATTTTCACATTGCTTATAATCGAGTAGCGGTCGACCTTCATAAAAGGTCAGAAAAAAGCACCTGAACCTACTCAAATTGGAAAAGGAAATCAAAGATGTGTCCCCATTTCCCGCCATTAATAATTTGGTTACAACGATGCAGTGTAAGTATAAAAATGTTCACCGGAAATTATTCGTTGTCTCGCGCATATTTCGTTTGACTTTTAACCGGGGATATTATTAACAATATTAAGATTCCTTGTTAAGTATTCGTCCGGAATGCCGTCCACCATAATTCTTTCCTGTTGAACCCCGAACAAGAATGCCGAACGGGTCGACATCGGCACGTACCCTGCGAGGCTTGTCAGTGGCTATTTACAAGGGTAGGATTTCTTGTCGAAGGGGCGCCGCAGGGCCAAAACTTAGGACAGCGGCCAGGCTGGACATGAATAATGCATGCCGCAGATGCTGAATACGTGTAGCTGCTCGAAAAGGGTCCTCGTCCAGGGGGTGGTGGATGTTGTGCCGGGTGAATTCCGGGATTCTTTGGACGATCGGGGGGTAACGGAGATGGCGTATTTAATTTATGGGTTCTGACTTATTATTTATGTCTTTTCAATATAAATTCATTGCATGCCTAGGTAATTAAGCTTGTCACAATATTGAATGCTCCATAACTCTCCATCAGAGCAAAGGCGTTTAGTAACTGAAATGGCAAGGTAGTAAAATAAAAATATCATCATTTTCACAAAACCTCGTTTCGATCTTTCAGTTGTAATTAGATGTTTATAATTATTCAGTATAATCGGCAGAAATCGAATTTTGGAGGCTTTTCAAACGCATTTTCATATTACCAAGTATCTTTAACTGTTTCACAAAAATTATATTTAAAAGAGCTTTAAAGCCGAAGTTTAGGCCGATATTAGAAGATGCCACGCTCTTTATTATCCTCTAATTTTTTTTTATCTACCTTCATCTCAGATTGGAAGAAACTGATAGCGAATAAAGTTAAAAATTTTAAATTAAAGATGCGTAGCTGTCTTGAAGCATTCAAATCAGGCCCTAGGTCTAATGACGGTGGATAGGGAGGGGGGGAGGGCGGATAAATTTATTTAATGGCGCCACAAATTTGTAGATGGTACAAAACAGAAACTCCCCAAGTTGTAATTTTGAACCCGTTTCGGCTTAGTCTTGACAACAACAAAAATATATAAATAATAGATAACTAAAAAACCAGAAGTTATGTCAATTATTGAAGACAAAAATTAATCCAACTGTTCCAATTTTTGAGCCCAAATAATTATACTTACTAATTACTTCCCTTTTGGAACACTAATATTAAAGATAATAAATGAAACAGATAGATAGGTGAAAAACTCGGTGTATTATTATAAGAAGGTTAGTAGGGAGTATTTTTAATCCTTCTTGTCCATTTTTCTTTAATTTATAAAATTTGCGGTATTAACTGTAGTAAAATTGATTAATGTTTATATTCTCAGATTAATGAATAACGCAGTACTTGGGAAAACTATGGAAAACATACGAAAATATGAGATATCCATATATATATGTTAGAATAGTGTCAACTAACATAAAATCATACAGTGGAAAGTTTGAACTTAACCTTGAATCGCAATTATAAATTGTTGTTAATTAAAGTATAAACTGTTATGATTAACCTTGTTGACAATTCAAAACAATAGTCGAATTAGAGGTCAAAGTTTGGTATAAAAAGCTGTGCAGCAACCCATACCGGCAGACTTTGATCTCCAGTGCGAATTACCGAAAGGGAAAAGCCCCTCTGATCAGGCATGGTTAAAAAAGACCTATCAGTACGAATTACCGAAAGGGAAAATCCACTTTGATCAGGCACGCCTTAAAAGTGAATCAGTTAAAATTAATATAGCCATAAGGCAAAGTGCTATTTAAATTAACTACATATAAAAAAGTAAACTACGTAACTAAACATTCAGCCAGATCAAATAATCTATCGGCCCGTCTGTCTAATTGTAACAGCCCTTCAAGCTAGCTCTCCCTCTATCGCTGCTGTTCGTGGTTAACATTTTCGCGAGGAATATCCCAGGGGACTTACGAGATATGCATTCCCGAATATTTTGGTAATACTTACAACCTTCTATACTCAACCTGAAGTTAATAAACCAAGCTTTTTACACCGAGTGTTTCTATCCATCTCTCCCAACTACCTATATCTGAGATACGTCTTCTGAAAGAGCACAGCGCAACTACTGCAACGAAGTCAGGTCCATAGGCAACAAGCGGTAGAAGCGTATATGTGACAAGTGGTGGAGGTAGCCGTTTCGACCCCCGTACATAGGACGCAGGACCAAGGACTCGTCGAGGAGATACGCTTTTTCCAGATAGACCCCTGATCCAGCTAAAAATAACATTTTGCATCAATCCAAGCCGTTTATATTTTTTTATAGCCGTGGTGACTCACGAGATTGTTTTCTGTGCCAGTTTTCTTTGAGATTTTTGGCAAACATTAAAAGTTGCCTTCTTGACATTTTGGTGAAGTTAAGAATCATTGTCGTCTAATTATTTAAATCCATCCCCGAATGTCAGATAAGAACACTATCTACGTTCTAAGAGTCAATCCGACACGCCAGCTGAGGAGCCCACCTTACCTCACAGCAGTACAGCCATCTACTCAGCATCAAGGAAATTAAGAAGATCGCCACCGGCCATCCCCAATAATAAATGTAGAACAAGTTAAGATAATCTCATTTCCCGACAAAACATTAGTGGAACCACCTAGTGAAAACTCGCAATTATACCAAGAAAACCAAGCATCACACGGCAGCACGGAGGCTAGAGAAGTCATCAACAAAGAAAGCGAACAAGACGAAGCACATGATATCTAAACAACACGTCACAACATGGCAAACACAACAATCACAGACGCTTTGGCTACTGCAAAGAAAGCAGCAATACCACAGTTTATTAGCACACCTACATTCCATCCTTGCAGATGCAAAGCCAACGATTGTATAAAATCATACGAAAGAACGGCAATAGCAAAAAATTGGATATTTTGAAACATTTTTGGACGGAGCAGCAATTCTATGGTTCCAGAAATACAAGGCAGCAAACCAAAATAATGGATGGGTGGAATTGCTAGCAGACTTTATCAGTGAATTCGAAGACAGAAATTATCAGACAGCACGTAAAAAGAGAGTGGAAGAAAGGAAGCAGTTAGATAATGAATCAGTGATAAATTATTTGTACGCACTAAGAGTACTTTATCACGACTACAAGGCAAACGTGGACATAGAAGAATTTTTAAGTATATTTAGGGAAGAGCTCACGGAAGACAATTACTATAACTTTTACTGGTTGACAAATCCCCCAACAGCCAACCTCGAGACTTAGACGACCTGAAGGCGCTAGCCGCAACGATAGACAAAGCACCGAGACGAAGAGAAGATAAAAGGCAAAACCATGAGCAAATAAACAGTTATCATCCTCTGAATACCAGCAATCACAATCCTCAATATAACTATCGTCCTCCAAATAGAGACAATTACCGTCCTCCGAATAATACAAATTTCAATCCTCCAAACAACTACCGCAAATATAATTATAATACGAATATACAAAATAACCTCAGAAGGCAAGAAATGCCACAAAACCACAATAGCAACTTACAAAAGCTCCCGACATATGCAAATAATGGTAACCAAAATCATTATAAGAAGGCCTACAGAAATAGCTATAATAACCAGAAAGGCCACACTTGCGGAAATTTGGAACACTTCGCAGCATCTTGCCGCAGAAATCACCCAAAAGGTGGCGGATGGCTAAATTACGCACCCCAGTCATCCTAGCAGGAGGGGACAAGGAAAAGAAAGGCATACTTTGCATCACAGTAAAATTAAACAATAAAAATGTCACGGCAATAATAGTTACTGGATCTCAAAACAACGTCATACAAAAAGACTGGACAACAGGTCTGAAACATAGAAATAGCAACACAATTCTCATAGGAGCAGGAGGGCATCGTATACAAGTAATGAGTGAAGTTACCACAACATTACAAATAGGAAACAAATTTAAGCTACAGATAAAAGCAAAAGTAATCAACAGTGCACCCTACCCGATAATATTAGGCATGGAATTTCTAGAACATAACAAGGCAGTAATAAATATCCCAAACAAAGAACTGATAATTCAAAATAAATATAGAATCCCATTGAGATACGAATCAATGAATGGCACAGCACCGGGACTAACAACATCTGTACAAAAACGTAAAAAGACCAGCAGGGATAAAAAAACAGGACAACAAATTCAAGTCATTTTTACAACAGCAAAACAACATACAATTAGATAGACTAGAATCCATACAGGAACAACATAGAAATATACAGGGCCTCAGCAAAGATATTCCAACAGTATGGGGATTAACAGATATGAATAAAACAAAAAAGTATATAGCTAAAATACTTAAGCAAGAATTCCCAACTACAAATTGGAATAAAAATAATAAAATAGGAACAGTTTCAGTGACCAAAAATACAAAAGGCAAAACTGGTTTCTACCTCCACACTAGGAGCAACACAAATAGCAGGCCAACACTCGAAACATTATTTGAATGCCTCATAAAACTAATATAAGGGAACTATTAAAACAAAAGGGAATTAATAAAATAGCCATACCTAGAAGAGGTTGGGGCTTGGATATCCCAGAATGGAATTCATTTAAAAAAATGTTGCATTACATATTCAAGTTAGACAAGATAAATATTTTAATATGTAGAGACAAAAGGCCAAGAAAATCAAATAGCATAACAGGGCCATTTGCAAACATTATGATAGAGCAAACGCCTTGCATTTTTAAAATTAGAGCTAGAAAGAACTATGTCATCACATAGGGAGAAACAAAAGCATTAGAATTAGAAATCCCAGAATACCAAGAAATAGAAGGCCACGCAAACATTTTTAATTGTAAATACAACACAGACTGGTTAGCCACAAAGCAATTATCAATTGAGGCAAATATATATATACAAATGGAAAAAAATTGTTTATCCCAGTATCCGCAAAGGCAAATTACCCAGCTAAAATCTACAGGGGCACTACAATAGCAATGTTAGAAGAAATACAAAAAGAAGATACCGCATACAACCTACACCTCAGCGAAGAGACAATAGACAAGAAAGAAATGATAACCATAGACGATCACCATCTAGACAACATCACAGACAACAAGGCACGAATACAACTGGAAGAATTACTACATGAATATAGGGACGTATTTGCAAAATCTCCAAAATATATGGAAAAAACGAACCTAACCGAACACGTAATTGAGCTAGAAGACACCAAACCACAGAAAAGCCGTCTATATCGTGTCTCTCAAAAAGAAAGAGGCATAATAGACGAACAAATCCAAAAAATGCTAAAAAGCGAAGTAATAAGACCATGCCACTCAGCCTGGGCAAGCCCAGTTGTACTAGTAAAAAAAGAAGGATGTCAATACTAGGTTCTGCGTAGACTATAGAAAATTGAACTCAGTCACAAAGAAATCAAATTGGCCTCTGCCTCAGATAGACGATATACTAACCTATCTAGGCGATTATACCTGGTTTAGCACATTGGACATGTTTTCCGGATACTGGCAAGTCCCAATACAAGAAGATTCGAAACAATATACCGCTTTTGTAGCACAGGGACATGGTTCATACGAATTCAATGGACTATGTAACGCTCCAGCAATATTCCAAGAATTGGCAGATCGAGTATTCAGTGACATGAAGTGGAAAGAAATACTCATATACCTAGACGATATAATAATATTTTCAAAAACACTAGAAGAACACTTGATAAAATTAAGAAAAGTCTTCGACAGATTACGTCAGGCAAATCTAACATTGAAACCAAGCAAATGCGAATACCTAAAGAAGAAGATAAAAATTTTGGGATTCAAGGTCAGTGACAAGGGTATATTACCTGACGAATCCAAGCTCACATGCATCAGAAATTTTCCAACATCAAAAAAGCTCAAAGATATACAAAGCTTCTTAGGACTCTGTAATTTCTACAGAAAATTCATTAAGAATTTTTCAATGATTGCACGTCCATTACACGATTTGACAAAAAAAAACCCGACATTTAAATGGGGACCAAAGCAAGACGAAGCATTCGCAACATTAAAGGAAAAATTGATATTAGCACCTGTGTTACAACACTTTAATCCAAACAAAGGCACAATATTGCACACAGATGCAGCTACATGTGGAATCGAAGCCATATTATTTCAGGAAGATGATAATAAAATTGCGCACCCTGTAGCTTACATAAGCAGAAGTCTGTCCAAAAGCGAAAAAAATTATACAATCACAGAGCTAGAATTATTAGGCGCAGTATGGGCGCTAAGCTATTTAAGACACTTGATATATGGTAAACCAATAAAGATCATAACAGATCATCATGCTCTCTGCTGGATAGACAGCATCAAAGAGAATGATAGGCGTTTAGCAAGATGGGCATTAAAACTTGCAGAGTTTCACTTTACAGTAGAATATAAGAAGGGAACATCACACAAAGATGCAGACTGTATGTCCAGACACCCAGTCCTGCCTGCAGAAACACACGATCAAGGAGATAAGGACGAACTAGGAAGGCGCAAACAATAATGAAAAGGAGCCAGAAGACATGTGGAGAAGCTTCAAGTCGGCAATGATAGAGCCATGCAGAGAATACCCGAGACCAAGCAAAAGACAAAAAGACAGGACTGGATAACGGATGAGATTCTTGGGTTAATGGAAGAAAGGAGAATAGCCAAAACCTCCAGAGACAAGAGGAAGTACCGAGAGCTGGAAAACAAAGTAAGGTATGAATGTCACCAAGCCAGAGAAACATGGCTGGTTGGATAATGCTCGGAAATGGAGGAGTTACAACAGCGACAAGATATACATAACCTCCATAAAAAGATCAAGGAATTTACCGGCACGAGCAGAAAACAAAAGCCGCACATTCTAATAGACAATGACGGAAACATTCTAGTAGATATAGAGAAACAAATACTACAATGGGAAAATTACATTAAAAATCTGTTCGATGATCAGAGAGTAGAGGTACAAGCCAGTACTGAAGAACAAACGGGGCCGACCATTCTGAAAGAAGAGGCAAACGAGCAATAGAAACAACAAAAAGCGGAAAAGCTCTGGGTCCAGACGAAATACCTGTGGAGGTGTTGAAGTTGATTGAAGAACAACACTTGGACTCTATAACAGCCCTATTCAATAGAATATATATAACGGGAACCATACCAGCGGAATGGCTAGAATCGACCTTTGTTACAATACCCAAAAAGGAAAATGCGGAGAAATGTGATGAATATCGTACAATTAGCTTGATGAGCCACACATTGAAAGTGTTCTTGAACGTTATACACCGCAGAGTATTTCAGAAACTGGAAAGTAATATCTTCGGGTTTAGAAACGGATACAGTACTCGGGACGCATTATTTGCATACAATGTCCTCACACAACGCTGTCTCGATGTCAATCAGGAAGTTTACGCCTGTTTTATAGATTATAATAAGGTGTTTGATAGAGTGCGGCATGACCAGCTAGTAGAAGTGCTAAACCAGAAAAACCTGGACTCACGAGATATCAGGATCATTGTCAACCTTTATTTTAACCAAAAGGCAACAATGCGAGTACAAGAAAAGACGATTGACCCTATAAAAATCAAACGGGGCGTAAGACAGGGATGTGTCCTCTCGCCACTTTTATTCAACATCTACTCTGAAGAAATATTCACCAGAGCCCGTGTATTCGAGTTGAGAGGCATCACAGGAAATGGCAAGACAATTAACAACTTGCGCTACGCAGACGATACTGTCCTTCTTGCTGGAAATATGCAGGACGTACAAGAACTGCTGAACAGGGTCGTCACTGCCAGTCGACATTTTGGCTTGACACAAAAAAGACCAAATACATGATTATAACAAAGAACAACGCTCCGCAAGAACACCTCTATGTAGACGGAGAACAATTAGATAGGGTTACAAGATATAACTATATGGGTACAAACATCACCTGCACCGCTGATTATTGCTCCGAAATCAAGATCCGTATAGAGAAAGCACGTGCAGCTTTTGTCAAAATGAAGAAGATGCTCTGTAGCCGCGACTTGAGCCTAGATCTTAGAATACGCATGCTGAAGTGCTATGTATTCCCGGTACTGTATTATGGCGTAGAAACTTGGACCCTTAACAGAATGTACGAAAGAAAAATAGAAGCATTTGAGATGTGGACCTACAGAAAATTGCTCAGAATATCGTGGGTGGAGCACACGACCAACGCAGAAGTGCTTACAAGAATGAATAAAGATTTGGAGGTGTTTAAGGAAGTGAAGAGAAGAAAGATCACCTATCTGGGTCACATAATGCGGGGTTCAAAATATGAGATACTCCACTTAATAGTCCAGGGGAAGATTATGGTCAAAAGGTCAATTGGAAGAAGAAGAATATCTTGGCTGCCGAATCTGCGAGAATGGTTCAACATGTCTTCTGCAGATCTATTCAAACCAGCAGTTTCCAAGGTCAGGATTGCCATGATGTTAGCAAACCTCCGATAATGAAGAAGCTACATGAAGAAGAAGAAGAAGTGAAATTGAACTGTAGGGCTTCTTCGGTCGTTAGCATGCGAAACCCCTACGCAGATCAAAACAAAATAGGCACATGGAACGTGCGGAGCTTATATGAAGCAGGAAAAATAAATAATGTTGTGCAAGAAATGAACAAAATGAATGTGGATATCTTAGGAATTAGTGACACACGATGGCCAAACTGTGGAGAATAGATACCCCACAACTAACGGTACAATATACTTTTCAGGTAACAATGACAATCACCACATGCTCCATACATGTATGGAGTCGCAATTTTAGTGTCCAAGAAGATAAACAAATCGGTAATAAACTTTATCCCTGTATCCAATCGAATAATAATACTTCAACTCCAAACCAACCACTTCAAAATTAACATCATTCAAATATATGCCCCGACAGCAGATAAATCAGACGAATTGATAGATGAATTCTATGAAGAGCTTGGCAATATTTTGCAGGCGATGAAACCCAGAGATATCACTTTGGTGTTAGGTGACTTTAATGCCAAAATCGGAAAAGGTAAAGCTGACAAATACGTTGGAGAATGGGGACTTGGAGTAAGAAACGAGAGGGGAGATAGACTACTTCAATATAGTCAAGTATATGATCTAATTATAACAAACACTTTCTATAAGTTTCCATACATGGAAATCCCCACAAGATAACCCTAATAATCGTGTCATAAAGACGGTAAAAACCTACCTAGGAGCGGATGTTTCATCCGACCATAATCCTGTGGCTAGACTCAACATTAAACTGAAAAAACAAACACCTAAGAAAAGAAAGCCATATTTAAATCTCACCCTCCTCAATAATACTGAAACGAGACAAGAAATTAAGAGCAAAATCAATAAGAATCTGAAGAACATCACCGCACCAGAGATAGACATTCCAAATAACAAAAAATGTCACATTAACAACAAATGGGAAGCTTTTAAATTTTCCCTAACCGAACCAAGCGAAACAATTCTGGTAAAGAAAATCCGTTCCCAAAAACAAGAATGGATGACTCCTACGATACTTCAACTGATGGAAAGGCGACGGAGACTCAAGAAAGACAACGATATCCAAAAAACAATTCGCAGACAAATAAGGCGAGCCAAAGAGGAGTGGTAGAAAGAGAAATGTGAAGAAATAGAACTACTACAGGCTAAACACGACGATATTAATTTGTATAAAAGGATTAAAGAAATAACAGGAACATACAAAAAACTAGCATACAAAAGGATGAGAATGGAAAAATAATCATCGAAATATAGAAAAAACTAAAGACATGGAAGTGATACATAGAAGAACTCTTTAACAATAACAGAAAAAACGAAGAATGGATCGATGAACAGGAGGAAAACGGACCCGAGATAACGAGGTCGGAAGTCGTGTACGCTATAAAAATACTAAAATGTGGGAAAGGCTTAGGGCCGGATGAGTTACCTGCCGAAATAATCAAACTGATAGAATGGGAACATACAGATACTCTGCTGGACTTATTTAACACCATATATAATACAGGAATCATACCAGATGAATGGCTCATATCAACCTTTGTAGTCATCCCCAAAAGTTCCAACGCTAAACAATGTGCAGATTGTCGCACAATAAGTGTCATGAGCCATACCTTGAAAGCATTCCTGAAAATGATACATAACAGAATGTATAGGAAATTGGAACAAGATATCAGCGAGACGCAGTTTCGTTTTCGAAAAGGTTTTGGCACAAGGGAAGCATTATACGCTTTTAATGTACTCGCACAACGATGCATGGACATAAAT
The DNA here is from genome assembly GCA_016904865.1 of Pissodes strobi. Classification (NCBI taxonomy): domain Eukaryota; kingdom Metazoa; phylum Arthropoda; class Insecta; order Coleoptera; family Curculionidae; genus Pissodes; species Pissodes strobi. The sequence goes on along the minus strand of JAEQML010046217.1, from coordinate 1,007 downwards.
CAGGATCTGTACATATGCTTCATAGACTACAACAAGGCTTTCGGCAGGGTAAAACACGACCATCTCATCACACTTTTATAATCAAAAAATTTAGACAGAAAAGTCGTCAGAATTATTGCTAATTTATATTACAATCAAAAAGCAATGTTAAAGGTGGAAGGACATACCACAGAACAAATGAAAATAGAAAAGGGAGTCAGGCAAGGGTGTATTCTGCCACCGGCACTATTCAACCTTTATTCGGAGGAAATCATGAAAACTGCAATAAGCAATGAAACAAGGAGACTTAACAGAAACGGAATACCCATTAATAACTTGAGGTATGCTGATGATACAGTACTGATAGCAACCATACTCCAAGATTTACAAATACTAGTGAACAAAGTAAATGAAGAAAGCGAAGAATATGGACTGACAATGAACGTGTAAAAAAGGAAATGTTGGTTAGCAAAATAACAAACAATGTCGGACAAATCTACATACACAACCAACGTACAACAGGTAGAAAAATACAAATACCTCGGTACCAATATCAACAAAGACAACGACTGCTCCCAGGAAATAAGAATTAGAATAGAAAAGGGAAGATCAGCGTTTATGAAAATGAAAAAAATATTCTGCACAAGAGATATCAGTTTGGCCTTGAAAATCAGAATGCTGAGATGCTATGTGCTGTCTGTGCTGCTTTATTGCATGGAGGCATGGACCCTGGAGAAAGAAGATATAAGAAGACTAGAGGCTTTTGAACACTGGACATACCGGAGAATGCTAAAAATTAGCTGGATAGAAAGAATAACAAATATTGAAGTGCTAAGACGGATGAACAAAGAAAAAGAAATAATTCTAACAATTAAAAAACGAAAATTACAGTATCTGGGTCAAAATACAGGTTGTTACAACTGATAATACTGATAATAAGAGTGGAGGATGAAATGAAGAAAATTAAATTGACCAGGAAAGATGAGCAAATAGCTGAGCTGAGAGCAAAAGTGGAAAATATTGAGCAG
>MU188549.1:49444-60979 GCA_016904865.1 Pissodes strobi | reverse complement strand
AGTTGACGGATATCCCAGAAACATATTGTTTTGCATGCAACCGTTCACATTTACCAACGTCCTTTCATCGGTGTGAAAGGTTTGATGCGGTCCGTTGCCGGTCTGTCAGTTCTCCGTTGAAAAAACGGATCGTATGAAAGAACAGGATATGGGTCCAGATCCCGCGAAAAAACGGAAAGTTAGTGTTTAAGTGCAATATGGCGGCCAATAATTATGTGGCGAGTGTACCAAAGCTCATTGGTCGAGAAAATTTCAACGATTGGGCCACCGCGGCGGAAAATTTTCTAGTTATTGACAATTTGTACACGTGTCTCGACGGTAGTAAAGTATGGCAAGTATAACTGGAACAGCGGAAAGGATGCGGACAAAAAATTGGCGATGTTGTCGAGTAACTTTAATATTTTTTGAGAATTAATATTTATACCTATTATTTACATAATTTAATATACTCATTAACTCATTTATAAATAAATTTGCGACATTTATATCTATTTGCCCTATACATCCGGCAACAGGTGCGTTAAGTTCCCCTCGTCCGCGTCCTTGTGAAAAAGTGCATCAATGTGATTGGCTGCAAGTCATTTTTCCTCTCTTCACTCGTCAAACGTCAAACGTCGCTGTTCCAAATAAGTTTGCCACACTTTAAAACGGATGCAACGAAGATCGCCAAGGCTCGTGCGAAGCTTATCTTGACGATAGATCCTTCTTTATACGTTCATATTCATTATACAACCATTGCACAAGACCTATGGCATAAGTTAAAGACATTATTTGATGATTGCGCCATATTATATCAATTCGTCTCGAAGATTGTGATTCGATGAACGCATACGTCAATCAACTGGTTGAAATAGCACAAGGGCTCAGAGGTACAGGTTTCAATATAAATGAAGAATGGGTAGGATCCCTATTGCTAGTCGGATTACCACAAAAATGTGCTCCTATGATTATGGATATCGAGCATTCTGGTATTTCGATGACCACCGCCGCCATTAAGACGAAGCTCTTGGATATGGGAGACGAGAGGTAAAACAGGGAATGCTTTCAAGAATCATGTGAAGAAATTTGGTAACGCCGAATAAAAAGGCTTTAGACAGAATGACCCTAAGAACGTCAACGCAAATGACAGATTTCAAAATCAGCTGGGTGTCAAATGTTATGGTTGCAAGCAGGCATTATAAAAACAAATGTCCAAATCGTGAAAAGAATGCAAATTCGAATGCATTTAGTGTTGTTTTTCTAAATGGGCAATTTAGAAACGACGATTGGTACATTGATTCAGGCACCAGTTCCCACATTACGGTTTTGAAGGACAATTTACGAGATGTAAAGCCGAGTGAAACGGAAAACATCGTTGTAGCCAATAATGCTAAAGTGTCAGTGAAATGTAGAGCAAATGTAGATTTGCAAACCAAAATCGGAAATCAGGTCCATGATTTAGTTGTTACAAAGGCATCTTGTGTGCCCGAATTGACTACTAATTTGTTGTCTGTCAGCGAACTAATAGAAAATGGAAATTCTGTTTTTTTTCCAGAAGTTGGTTGTGAAATCTTTAATCAAAAATCGATATTAGTAGCAACCGCATGTTTAGTAGATAACGTGTATAAATTAAATTTGCATAAATCTCACAAAATAGTTAAGTGTGATTTTGTAAATGCTCAGACCTGACATAGAAGGTTAGGGCACATACATCATGAAGATTTGAAAAGGCTAAGCACAGGTGCAGTTGAAGGTCTTGAACTGAAAAGAAAAAATCAAAAGGAGAATTGCACAGTTTGTTGCGACGGAAAGCAGAGCAGGTTGCCTCTTAAGAATTTAATGAACGAGGGCCAAAGAAATATTGGAAATAGTGCACGGAGATGTGTATGGGCCAATGGAGGTGTCATCCATAGTAGGGTCCAAATATTTCTTGCTGCTTGAAGATGACTATAGTTGTTTATTTATTAAAATCGAAGAGTGAAGTTATAAAGTATTTTAAGGAATTTGTGAAGATGGTTGAGACACAAAGAGAGAAGAAAATAAAAATATTTAACAGACAATGGAGGGAAATTCTGTAGTCATGAAATTTAGTTATTTTGGATAAATCGAACTGTTGCAGAAGGCGAGGTGTCTCTTGTTTGATGGAAAACTCGAAAAGAAGTTATGGGCGGAGGCTGTTAATACCTCGGTTTATCTGAGAAACCGTTCGATAGCTGCTAGTCTATATAATAGAACACTTTTTGAGGTTTGGAATGGTGTTAAACCAAATGTAAATCACATAAAAATATTTGGGTCTCCTGTTATGGTGCATGTTCTAGAAAACAGCAGAAGAAAATTTTGACAGGAAAGCTGAAAAATTGATATTGGTTGGTTTTGGTGAGACCGTGAAAGGTTACAGACTCTACAACCCTCAGAAAAATACAATCAACACAGGTAGAGATGTGCAGATAACGGAAATGGCAGAAGACAAAGAAAATATGATTAAACTAGATATTTCAGAAAGAGAAGGTTCACATCTCGACTTGCATGAAGAAAAGGGTGAAATGGAACTGTCAAATGATGACCGAATGTCAGATTGGGTGGGGGAAAATTAGAGTTAAAGAACACCAGTCTTGTTCCATTAATGGCAAGGATACTTCTAACTATGCTTGTCATTTAATTAATGAAAACCACATTTTCAATAATGATTTCAATGTTTTACATATTGAAAATAAAAGTAAAAAATTAAATCTGTTAGAAATTATGGAAATCAATAAATATAAAAAATTGAATACATTACTTAACGAACAAACTGATTTTGGGTTTTCTACATTACTAAACCTTTCCTAGAAATTGTTAACTTGTTTCCTTTGCTATTCATAAGGCGCCTGGGTCAAGACTATTGTAATTTACCTGCAACAGCTGAACTATATAATTTTAGCATATTTTAGTGTAACTATTCACATTTGAAAAATACGTTACCGTCGAAACACGTTTCATGTTTAAATTAAGTTAGTGGAAATCTTTAAGTGGTTTACTTATTTAAGTGGTTTTAATTTTTTCTAATAATGTAAATTAAACTGATTGCTTAAAATCTAAATTGGGCGCGGAGTTCAAATTAGAAGATTTGGGAGAAGCTAAAAAATGCTTGGGGATGGAAATTATCAGGAAAAAGGCTAACGGTTTTATTAAATTAAGTCAAAAGACTTATATTGAAAACATTTTAAGAAAATTACAGGTGGCCGATTGTAAACCCATAAGGACGCCTATGGAGGATAATTTGAATCTTGAAAGTGATGAAACGAATATGAAATTTCGATTTCAACAACTTATAGGTAGCCTTATGTACTTAGTGGTGTTAACGAGACCAGATTTGTGTTATACAGTAACTTTTTTAAGTCAGTTTAATTCCAGTTATGGTACTGATCACTGGATTCTTGCAAAGATAGTATTGCGGTATTTGCAAGGAACCATGGATTATTATTTAACTTTTAGCAAGGATGATAAGAATATTTATTGATGCCGATTGGGCAGGGATGTGAAAGATCGGAAATCATATTCGGGTTTTGTATTTAACTTTTGTAATGAAAGTATTTCTTGGGAAAGTAGGTAGCAAATAACAGCCTCTCTATCTAGAACAGAATCTGAATATCATTGGCGTAGCGTGAGGAAAACATTAAGGGATGCAATGAGCAAAAAGTGGCAAATGCGCCGCAGACGAAGAAATGAGCGGTTAAGGATTGCGGGCAACATGATTGGCTAAATTTTCGCGCCATGTTTGAACATTAAATTTTCCCATTGTTGGTGATGAAACTAAATAAAATATTACTAACCTTTATTCAAATTATTATAACCCTTACTAATCGAAACTAACCCAAACAAAATCTAAATAATTTCAGCAAAAATACACACAAAATTCCGAATTCGTATTCTACTAAACGCGGAAATCAACAATAATTATTATCTACCCTATTTTATTTCAAATAAGGCGGGAATTTTCAACTAATAGACCGTCGATGTTGACCGACAAAAACATAGAATTTAACTTTTAATTTTTTTATAATTTAATAATTTGTAATTTGTCTCTAAGGTAAATTACTGAAAGAAATACGTAATAGTTTTTCTATAATACAGTCACATTTCTCACCAGAAAACGCCCACGATAGAACAGCCGAAAATGCGACGAGATGTGTTTACTGAATCGCATCACCAAGAGCTTAAAATTACAAGAGTCTAGGTACAGACCACGGCCGTTTTATTTAAAGCTTCAAACCCTATCCCCGGGTATTATGTATGGTAGTTTTGCATGACCCTTCGCTCGCTTCGCACGCTACGGGGGCTCAATCAACAAGAACTAACCAAAACTAACCCAAACTAATCCAAAATATTATTATGGCTTTGCATGGCCCTCCGCTCGCTTCGCTCGCTACGGGGGCGCAATCAACAAGAACTAATCAAAACTAACCCAAGGCTAACCCAAACTAACCCTAAATTAAGATAAAATGTAAACAATAAAAAAAAAATCTATCGCAACCGAAGGGAATCGAACCCGTAGCGCCGGGACGAGACGCAAGCACGCTACCCTCTACACCACCGAGGCCTTGCAGAAACTTTGCTAGAACGTAGTGAAATATGCATTTAATCAAAAAGGTGATGCTGGTTGCATAACACGGGGTTTGAAGCTTTAGATAAAACGGCCGGGGTCTGTACCTAGACGCTTCTCTTAAAATTTGCCACAGTTTAGCCGTTCTCCAAGAAAAGGTTCATTGACTACTCGCACAACGACGTGAGGTACACCGACGCATCCTTGCATCGCATTTTTCGTTTGCTTCAGGTTTCGTTGGATCGGGGTGGTCGCGGTCGATCAGTTTAATCGTTGCGTGAATAACAAACAACAGTTTGATTAGTAATTATTCTTTCTGGATAGGTATTAGTTGTGTACTATACAGAAGAATTCCAGAACAAATATGATGGATGGAAATTTATTGCATAGAAATAAAAATAAAATAAAAGACAACTGAATATTGTGGTATTTGAGATTTTCCAAAGGGATGCGACGCATCACTCGCATCCATGCACGCTACGCCACTGCTGAATAGATTGCAATTTCTGAAGCTTTTAAAGAAGCAGTTTATTTGCAAAATTTGTATTGTGGTATTTGAGATTTTCCAATGGGATGCGACGCATCACTCGCATCCATGCACGCTACGCCACTGCTGAATAGGTTGCAATTTCTGAAGCTTTTAAAGAAGCAGTTTATTTGCAAAATTTGTAAGTAATGATATATGTGCTGATATATTGACAAAGAGTCTGCAGCCTATTAAACATAATAAATTTGTCGAAGATTTAGGTTTGTGTTAAATTTTGATTATTGATAATTATGAAAATTTATAATTAGTGCAGGTGCTGCCATCTGCTCATATTATGTGTGTTAATATGTAATGTCGGTAACCCGGTCGGCCGGTAACATGAATGTGCCTTGTAAAATAAAGATGTAGTCGTTGCTGATTACTTACAACACACACGGGGTTTTATTTATCTAACAATATCATCTATTGAAACTGATATACATATAACATGGTTGTATGTTGAAGTACGGGATTGTTGAATGAGCTTTTAACAACAATGGTTCTATAAAAATACGAAACATTTTGTTTTTACGACCGATCTGTATAGAGATTCTTACCATTTTAAATTAGTTTCAAATTCTCTTGTGTCGTTTGTAACATGAAAAATTTAACACAGACGCAAGCTCCATGTTAGTAAGTTAAAATAGTGCAATGTGCTATATCATCTATTGAGATACATATAATATGGTTGAATATTTAAGTACACTGTTGAAATGAACTTTCAACAAGAACAAAGGTTATATACTGATATAAAACTAAACTGCTGGTCCGCATAAAGGAGGTATGTGCTGCTGTTTGCATGATTGCATAATAATATGCAAATAATAAATAATATATATAGAGCGTGAGGTGAAAATCTTACAGTTTTACTATAGTTTGTTAACTACGAGAACTTTCCAAACACATTTTAATTTTTTCGCCTCAGAATGATCATTGACAAATACCAAAACACTGCTGTGGATTTTCAAATTTGTTTTCAATATACAGGGTTCTTCTCCAAAATTTCCATATTTTTTAAAAGTGAAGCCTTTACTTGACACCCTTTAAAGACAACAAACAACATTCGAAGACTAATTTAAAATCAATATCTATGGCGTAAACAATAGCAAGAGGAATCATAAATACAGGGTGTAACAAAAGTTATATAGAAATTATGAAATTCTGAATTTTATTTTTCCATATACATATTTTCGTGCAATCCGCTTTTGAAATTATGTCAGAATTAACTGTGTTGGGGTTCGGAACCTTCGCCAAAATGCACCAAAACGGAGTTTTATACACAGTTTATATCAGTCAACCTGAACGAAACAGAATTATTGCACTCGACGCACGTAGCACTAACCATGTTAGCAGCATCAGGAGATGATTAAAACTAAATATAAAATCTACCTAACTCTCTTTTATACCAAATGTTTGCTTAATCAATCGCAACCAATGGAACCAATCCTGGAATCCCACTAGTTACGGCCGATCAACCAATACAATGGACTATACGGAATAGGACCCCTATCTCTATTTAAACTATTCTCACATTTTATAATTTCCATATTTTCATATGCGTCTAATAATCTCCTATAAGTTATATAATGAATTATTTGCTATTCTATGATTATTATCAAAAGCATGCTCGGCAACACTTGATTTTTCTGTTCTACCAAACTTTAAATAAGCTATATGTTCCTTGAATCTCGTTTGTATAGCTTTTCTAGTTTACCCGACTAATTTTTCGTTACAATCGATGCAGCCAATTTCATATATTCCACTTTTTTCTAATATTTGAATTTTGTCCTTTGAACTACATAATAATTTCTTAACGCTAAACTGAACTTTGTATACTAATTTTAAACCTACTTCCTTAAAGACTTCTAGGAGTCCTCTAGTATACTGAGGATTATATGGTATCGAGACATATTTTATATTTTCATCCTGATTGACGAAAGAAGTAGAATCACGAATGGTCTCTCTAAACAAATGCCTATTAATTAGTCTATAGCGAAAGTTAATGGTTTCAATAGTATATTAAGTTACTATTGAAACCATTAAGTTTCGCTATATTCCTTATTGTTTCTTTTTCATTATTATATCTTTCTGCTGAGAGGAAAGTTTTTTGAGTTGGTCAAAGTGGAAGGAGTTGTTAGGAATATATAGGTTAGTGGCAGTACTCTTTCTATAAATATCTAATGTGCTATTATCGTTCCTAATCACTAAAGTATCCAAAAATGGAAGTTAGCCATTGTCCTCGCTTCATAAGTGAATTTAATGGTGGGGAAACGGTTGTTTAGTTTGGTTACAAAATCTTTGATATTAGCGGTTTATGTGTCGAAAATCGCGAAAACCTGTACCATACCCTTGGGAAATATTCGAATTCGTGACATTTCATTTTCAAGTTTACTCATGACAAAAATAGCTTAGAACGGCGATAAACAGTTGCCCATTGCCGTACCTTCAAGTTGTTGGTAATAGGTATTTTTATATTGAAATAAGTTGGCGATCGCATCGCCTTCCCCGGTTTATGAATCTTCGGAAGACAATATGGTTTCGGCATAGTAGGATTGCTCTCAGATAAGGTTGCTACATTTCTTCAAAGTATTTCTGACTTATGTTACCATCTTAGATAATAGATTCCTTGAGATTTTGTAAAAGGGCGCAGATTCGATTTAATTATCCTTAAAACGGCACTTCTATTCAATAATTAAATAAACTCGAACAAACTAAGAGTTCCGAACAAAATTATTTCTCTGACTGTCACAATACAAACACCATTCGCAGGAAGTGATCCGAAGCAGGCGGTTATCTTAACTACCTTAATATCAGGTTACACACTAAACTTATCAATACCTAATTTGCTGTCGGCGGCGGTTATATCACCGTCGCCGATACAATGTGTTAAATTTAGAAAAATAAGATTATTGAATAATTATATAACCTAAACAAAGAATTACTCATAATTCCTTAAAAACGAAACTTATCCTAGTATAGGTAACACTTGATATTATTTAAGGTAAAACAGTGAAATAAACTAAGTGGAACCCATTCAGGACTCAAAAATCAAAAATATCAACCATTTAAGGTTTAAAAATCAACAACATCAACCATTTAAGGATCAAAAATTAAAAATATCCAACCATTTAAGGTTCAAAAATCAAAAACACCAACCATTTAGCGTGATCGATGTGCCATATCTCAAAGGGTTAAACAGCCTTTTCCCCTAACTGATATAAACCAATTTTCTTGCCAGTGTGACTTTTACTTATTGTGCAAACTCGGCAATTTTTTATATACTTTTTAAACGTTTGGCCCACTCTTCGCCAGTAGAGTTCTTTCTTTAGTCTTGCTATTGCTTTTTCCCAGCCTACATGAGCGGCATCATCATGAAAAGTTTTCATAATCAGTAACCTCCCAGCAACAGGTACAAAACACCGAAGGTCATCGTCATTTTTAGTTACCCAACCTTGATTTGGGATCCATCATGTAGCTTGTTGTGCTGTCGTTGACAAAAAGAGTCAGCTGATTGGAATTCTTTTATAGTCTTTGGTTGCTTTAACGCCTTACGGTTAATTTTTACTGGAAGAATTCTTGGGTTTCGACTCATATAGTCTACGTGTCCCATTTTGCATCCTGGTCGATATTCGATACTAAAATTGAAATCTGGCAGCCTGACCCACCATCTGGCCACCCTCGGATGTAAATTTTTCTTGAGGGCTGAGGCTCGTACTGAGTTGCAGTCAGTATAAACAGTAAATGTAATACCATACGAGTACACCCTTAAATGTTCTGCACCCTCCACAATAGCATGGGTCTCCAAATCGTATGAATGATATTTCGCCTCACATTGGGTGGTTTTTCTACTAAAGTAAGCAACAGGATAGGACACTCAATTTTCTTTCTGCATTAGAGTGGCAGCAATTGCCACAGTACTAGCATCTGTATGCAGTTCGGTAGGCAGGTCTGGGTCGAATATTTTCAGAAATGGTTGGGTCGTTAGTTTGGATATTATTTCTTTCCGAATATTTTCTTGTACATCACTCCACTAAAAAGAAACATTTTTTTGAAGCAATCGACTTATTGTAGCAGTTAATATGGAAAACCCTTTTGTACTGAGTTGCAGTCAGTATAAACAGTAAATGTAATACCATACAAGTACACCCTTAAATGTTCTGCACCCTCCACAATAGCATGGGTCTCCAAATCGTATGAATGATATTTCGCCTCACATTGGGTGGTTTTTCTACTAAAGTAAGCAACAGGATAGGACACTCAATTTTCCTTCTGCATTAGAGTGGCAGCAATTGCCACAGTACTAGCATCTGTATGCAGTTCGGTAGGCAGGTCTGGGTCGAATATTTTCAGAAATGGTTGGGTCGATAGTTTGGATATTATTTCTTTCCGAATATTTTCTTGTACATCACTCCACTAAAAAGAAACATTTTTTTGAAGCAATCGACTTATTGTAGCAGTTAATATGGAAAACCCTTTTATAAATCTCCTAAAGTAGCCAGCAAGGCCCATAAACTGTCTGACGCTTTTGATGTCCTTCGGGGGACAAGTCTTTTCTAAGTGCTACAACTTTTCGATGACCAGGTTTGATTGTTCCCTTTCCAATTATAGTTCCCAAATATTCAATTTCAGAAGTCAAAAATGTAAATTTTTCACAGTTTAGAGTAAATCCATCTTGTATAAGTTCCCCCAAATCTTGTCGTAGATTGTTGAGTCCTTCGTCAATTGTTTCTGAGGCAATAATAACATCATCTAAATAGACTTGCGCTATACTGTCTTTTAGGCTACCTAAAGCCTTGTTAATTGTTCTTTGATAGCAGGCTGCGAACCCAAATGGCATACGGTTGTATGCATAGTGAACTTCGGGGGTCACAAAAGCAGTAAATTGTCATGAGGATTCCTCAATATCCATCTGATGAAACTCAAATTTCATATCAAGAGCTGTGAAATATATTTTTTCCCAATGCATCCAGCTGATTCTGGAAGTTTGGTAAGGGAAATCGATCCTTGATAGCCTTAGAATTTATTGCCCTATAATCGACACATAACCTTAAAGACCCGTCTTTCTTCTTTACTAACACAATGGGACTTGCTTACTGTGACGAACTTTCTCCAATTATTCCTTCACTTAACAAATCGATTATAATTTTCTTCAGTTGTATACGTTCGGCATATGCCAATTGACGTGGTCGAAAAGCTACAGGAATATTATCAGTTAACTTAATGCGCAGTTTTCCAGTAGTTACTATAGAAGACTGTTGCACTCGAACTTCCTCCAGAATTTTATTTAATATTGTTTCTTGCCGAAAATTTGACGTAACAGAGACTCGGGTTGGTACGATCGCGCTAAGCCAGAGGTCAGTGCCATGGTTTCTACGGACGAATACCAATCCTTCACGACGTATATCATCCCATCCTATAAGAGCATCCACTTCGGGAATTGTAAAATTATTAACAACTAAAAAGTCTATTTCAATAGTTACTTCTTGAAGGCTGACAAGTAACACGCATTTTCCTAGAACATTATCTTTTTCATTAGATAGTCCAGCCACAGTTATGTCACAGGGCCTAGATTTCCTGGAATAAATGTTCATGAATTATGGAAGCATCGGCTCCACTATCCACTAAATAGGAGAAGGAATCAGGTCCGTCATTCCTCGTGATTATGGCCTTGGGCATAATAATACATCTACGTAATGCTTTTGGTTTTCAATTTTTTTTCCAGCCGCTACTTTCTTTGTGACCGATCCTTTTACAAAAAGTACAGTATATCTGATTTTTCCAATCCCTAGATAAAGAAGACCACCCTTCGTAAAAACGTCGACCTTCATCACGTAGTGCTTGACACGCTTTTAATAAATCTAAACAGTCATCAACATTATACTTATTTCTTACTTCATTTAACCACTCTTGCACAGGATAGGTAGTAGTTTTATTTGGGTCAAATGAAGTTAAATCCAATGGCCCTCTTACCTGGGCTAAAGCAGTCGGAGCTATAATACTTTCATCACTTATATTGGTGGTGGAAGATTTCAATTTGACCATTTCAGGAACCAAACATCGTTTGCATACTCAGCAATTTATATCCCAATAGATTATTTGTATCTCGCATCTCCGTTTTCCTATTTTCTCTTGATGTACTTTGGCTGGAGTCATTGTTTTCAACATATAAGTTTATCGTTTTCCGACATGTTTGTCACTTTCGGTCGAATTGTGATAAAAAAAATGTCAATTTCTTCTCGAACACACGGTATATCCCACTTCTGATGATAGGTAATGCATCAAAATAAAACATTTTTTCCTTAAAACGGCACTTCTATTCGATAATTAAATAAATTCGAACAAACTAATAGTTCCGAACAAAATTATTTCCCTAACTGTCACAATACAATACAATTCTCTCATGCCTGACATTTCTTTATTTGAAACACCATTCGCAGAAAATGATCCG
>MU188549.1:24104-44444 GCA_016904865.1 Pissodes strobi | reverse complement strand
TTAGGCCATCAAATATTAATTATCAATGAGTATAAAATATATAATGGTACAAATTATGCTAATCACAATATTATAAGTTTCATTTTACCCACTTGTAATGACACATTGCAACACAGAAGCAAAACAATTCACCAAATTAAACCGTACACTCCGATGGCTTCTGACTCTCTCCTTTTCGTTCTCCAGCAATACCTTTCGGATCTCCTCCAAAAAACCTCGCAAAAACTCGACCTCAATTTATGACTTGTTTTTATATTTTACATGTATAAGGGGTGTCTCAAAATATATACATATATAGGGTGTCTCAAAAATTAATGTATCAGGTTCAATGAAATAGGATTTTACAGAGGTGGGTTATCTCAATATATATATATATATATATACAGGATGCTACAAATTCGAGTGCATGCATGGGGATCTCGGGAGCCGTACGAGATACGAAGTCGGTTAAATTAAAAGTTGTGCAATTTGATGCCCAACAAGATGCAGTTTTGAAATTTAATTAATTAATAAATAGACTAATTTATAGGCATTTGTTTAAAAGACCATTCGTGATCCCACTTCTTTCGTCAATCAGGATACAATACAAAATATGTTTCAATACCATATAATCCTCAGTATACTAGAGGACTCCAGAAAGTCGTTAAGGAAGTATGTTTAAAATTAGTATATCAAACTCAGTTTAACATTAAGAAATTATTAGGTAGTCCAAAGGACATTATTAAAATATTTGGAGGTCGATTGCATGGATTGTAACCAAAAATATGTCGGGCAAACTAGAAGGTCTATACAAACGAGATTCAAGGAAAACCTAGCTCATTTAAAGTATGGTAGAACAGAAAAATCAAGTGTTGCCGAGCATGCTGTTGATATTAATCATAGAATAGCAATTAAAATTAATTCATAATATAACTGAGAGGAGATTATTAAACGCATATGAAAGTATGGAAATTATTAAATGTAAGAATATTTTAAATAGAGATAGAATGCGTCTTCCGTATAGTCCATTGTATTGGTTGATCGAGAGTAACTAGTGGACTTCCAGGATTGGTTCCATTGATTCCGCTTGATTAAGCAAACATTTAGTATAAAAGAGAGTTAGGTAGATTTTAAATTTAGTTTTAATCATCTCCTGATGATGCTAAGATAGTTAGCGTATGCAATAATTCTGTTTCGGTATTGTGGATAAAACTCCGTTTCAATATCAGAAGTAAGATAATCAAGGTATACCAATTTTGATAACAAAATTAAGAACAGTCTACTTTTTCCGAACCGGATTTCAAATTTTTACCCTATTTATATTGTTCATCTATATGGGTGGCTTATAACTTAAAAGGCCATGACCGAAGATACATTGATCCTGGAAACCCTAAAAAATGTTTGCTTTTTTTGGTTGCAGAGACTAAAACGAACAATTTAAAGATGTTAAATCTCATTGCGGATATACAGGGTGTATCATGAGAACTGTACTAAGATTTAAGGAGCCTATACAGTCTCGAAGCAGTTTATTGAAGTAATTCTACAACATTGAGAAATTTGCGGCTTTCTCTAGTAAATAATTAATTTCAACTGTACAATATCGTCATAATAATAAACATGGTTGATACAATGTCTCCAAATTAATATGACCATTAAAACAAACTAAACTAGATCTTCCTATATTATAGATACTTAGGGCAGAAGAAGTAGCTTTCAAAAGATATCTTTCATTGGTGCTGTACAGGATGTCTCAATAGAATTTATCCAGATTAGTAGAGATGCATGATTTGTTCTACGCCACCCACCGTGGAGGAGGTGCGCAGTGGCAAACAGCGCCAACCTGGGCTATAGCATATTAAGGACGTGGCACCTAGGTATGACAGATGAAAATTGACAGATGACAGCTGACTGATGCCATCTGCAGCGGCAAACATCGCCGACTTGGGCTATAGCGTATTTAGGGGCGTAGCACCAATGCATGATAATTGACAGTCGAGATGGCAGTTGATAACTGATGGATGACAAATGAAACACCCTGCAGGAGATGCGCAGTGGTAAACATCGCCGACTTGGGCTATGGCATATTTAAGGGTGTGGTACCCGGCACCGCGTCGGTCTCCGCGAGCCCCACGGTCGACAGTCCCTGTGAGCGGGGCCCACCACAAATCCCCGGCCATGACGTCATGCTTGTTACAATATTTACCTTTTTACTAAATTTTTGTTGGCAACATCGGCAGATGAAGTAGTCGTTTTTAATATTCGCGTTTTTAATAAGTTTTTATTCTGTTTTTTCCTTTGTGAGATTTCCAATCAATCTTTATTAAAAATTTAATGCCCGCTCTACATATTTCTTAACAATGCTAAGGATTAGACCACTTGGACCAATGTTTCGAATAGCATTATTCAACTTTACACCAAAACTCTTTCTGAAAACAAAGATCTAAGTCGACTTGGGCTATTATATTTTAAATTATGTATCTACTGCAATATATTTTTAATAAATATAATATTCCTTGTTTTAACCCCATTTTCACACAAACGTTATCAACTGGAAATAACATATTATTGTGGTTTACAACTGATAAGGATTTGAATAATATTTTTGTGGCTCCCTGTTTTTAATAACTCCAAGATGATAAGCGTTACTTGTTTTCCTGTCTACGATCAATATTAACAAGATTTTTTTTGCGGTGTCCTGTTTTCGACTCGCTTGATGTGATAAGCGCTATTTGCTAAGGATAGTGTAAGCGATATCATTTTGTAAGTGGTGTTGCCATTTGGTAAACAACACCAACTGGAAATATTATAGTTTTGTGATTTTTGGAGGAAATAAATCAACAATAAATGTACAGTAAATTATTTATTAAACTATACAGTCCATTAGCTCTTTCCGATATTATTTATAAATTTTGCAAATAATGCACCACATGTTACAGCAAGGGTAATTACATACATATTTAGAAAATAGGTATATTCACTGGGATTCTCAGAACTTGCCGAATTCGAAGCGGTTTCGTTCTTGCAATTAATATGTAGGTATTGAGTTTCTTGAAACTCCTTTCCAAAACCAATAGTAGTCCATTCTTTGGTATCCAAAAATGTTCTATTTCGGAAATATAGTTCAGTTTATACTGATACTCGTTTTGCAATGATGGCAGAACCCACGTCATAAAAACTGGTGTTGTATTATGAATAAGTGCTGAAAGCAGAGGAATCCAAGATCCGCTTGTGGAAAAGCTATCAAACTCCAATGGGGCATGTATATTTACTACTTCATGTGATTTATAAAAAAAAATGTATGATTAACAATTGCAGTTACCGCTACGAAACTTGAACTTAGACAAACCATGGTTGACGTTATAATGACCGAATATTATTTTGGCAGATTTTGTATACAGAGAGAATAAGTGTCCTGTGATGTCGGAGGGCCATCAACTTGAGTTCTCCAATCAAGTCGATTGTAGGGGACGAAACATGGTAATTTATTCATAGGATCACGGCTGTATGTTTGAATACAGAAATAATTAACGGGTCTTCAGCCAATAAGGTTTATTAAAAGTTGATTTGTTTTGCGTCCAAGCTTTCGGTCAGTATATCGTTATTCTAATATTTTACCAATTTTTTACAATATTTTTTAAAATGTTATAATTGCCAAAATTAAGTTAAACTAGTTTTGATTGTAAGTTGCCACAAAATTGTTATATATTGTACATTAGTATATAAAATAATTTTTAGCCCTGACGAAGGTCACGATATACTGACCGAAAGCTTGGACGCAAAGGAAGGAAAAGGAAGTTTCCGCAAACACATAAAGGAGAATCACTATCAACGTATTTTAGGAAAAAATCTATCGGTGGTGATTTTAATTCTTCAGCGTTATAGAATCTTTTATATTTTTAGCACCAGATGAAAAGTCTAGCAAACAACTTGCCATTGTGAAAATCTAATCTATACTAAGAATTGAAACAAAAAATGCATGGTTATATACATTTATTAATCATCCATACGGCGTAGTTTATTTACATCTTCAACAATATTATGCGGGTTAATATAAATATATTTTAACATATAATAAGGTAAGTTAATAATATTTAAATTACAATATTGTTTGATTATATCTAAACAATTATCTTCAGTCGTGCTAGACACTTTTACATGGTTTAATGTATTATCATAAAACGTCCTTAAATCTAATTCCTTAAGTAATCTTAACCAAAAATTTGCCAACTCATAAATATTTGCAATATCTTTCAAGTTATCTAAACAAAAACCTAAAGTAACCATAGTTTCTGAAATCTGTACTCTAATCACAAACACTCAAACAATCATCTTTGAACAGCTTCCTCGACGATCAAGTTACAGCAAGCAACAAAGAATGGCCAATCAAGATCGGGAATAAATATAGATATTTGTTCTTCTGGGAGATTTAATACTTTACTAGTTATCCTAACACTTGGGAGCAAACCTCGTGCAATACTAACTCCAGCAGCAATTTTGAAGTTCTTGGTAGACTAACAGGTTTCCAAATATTTGGTTTCTTTCTTGATTCCTGCATTAGTTCTTGCCATCATACAATCAAGCTGCCACTCCCAACATGGCCATGAACAGGATGCGTTTGTATCAAAACACTCTTCCTCCATCAAATTCTCGATATCTGAAGATGAGATGAAACTCTAGATTGACATGATTTCTAAGCAAATGTTTGTGCTTAACGAAAAATTGTCTCATAATAATAGGCTTATATAGAGAAATCTCCCACCATATTTATTATAATGGGAGACACTTGTTTATATTTAATTCTAGAAACAGGAACTTAGCTAAAGACCAACCATTAAAATCACAAGATTGCCTGTTCAAACTCGTTAAATAGTGCTTCTAGATCTGTATTTTTGGAAATAAATATATAACGCAAGTTAAAGGATTTTATATCTTGTGCTTTTTGAGAAGCCAATAGATATAATCCATACAATTCCATATTACATTTAATATTTAAATGATCCGAGAGGCCCTTTTCTATCAAATGAATAATTTTAGATTTAACTTCCTCTAAATATAACATCACATTTATGGGATGTAATTTGGTAGAAAGTTTATAACTAATCATTCTATTTTTGAAAGCAGTTTTTAAAATTTCAACACCTGTTTCTAGTTCAACACAACAGTTATCATTATGTTTATGGCTAAGTCTATGCGAATGAGAGGAAACATTTTCCCCACACTCCTCACAGCATCAGACTGTTTAGTTTTCTGTAGTTCTTCATAAAAACATCCGCTTATGGGATGTCCTCGATAATCTTCTAATATATAAGTTGTTCGATTCGTGATTTTTACTTGCGATATTTTAAACAGCTCGATAGTCCAATTCGAACATTATCACCCACTTTGAATTTTTGTTTTCCAACAACTTTAATATGTTCAAAAATAGAATCTAATAGCTTTTTCTCATTCGTTTGATTATCATCCTTCGGCCTCATCTGAATCGTTCGATGTTTTGAGTCATTGCAAGTATCTGTAACTTGTTCTAACAAGTTTATCGACTTATTGTTCCCATTTAATGTCAATAGTCTAAACAGTTTCTCCTTTATAGTTCGAATTACACGTCCTGCAATAGATGCTTTTAAAACACTAAATGTACTATAGTGGTGAATTCCAAATTTTTTCATAAGATTTTAAAATGGAGTATTATAGTATTCTTTTCCGTTAACAGAAACAGATTTTTTTGGGATTCTCTTCTATGTTTTGAATATGTGAGTCATTGCATTTATAACATCTTGAGCAGATTTAGATTTTATGGCTCGAGTCCAGAGATATTTCGAAAAACAATCAATTACGACTAGTATTTACTTATACCCATTATTTTCACGAGAATATTGATCGAGTTGCGCAAGATCAGTTGCAAAGGTATCATCCAAACCATATTGAATTAATCTCCTTCTAACAAATTTTTTTCGAGCAGGACGATGAAGGTCTTTTACTACTTGCTCTCTAGCATTAGTAACTGTAGACATTCTTAAACCGAATATAAATTCACCCGACGATGTTTTTATACTGAATTCTACTTTATATTTAGTGCCTGTGCTATAGATTCATCAAACGGATGATATCCTTTAAGTTTATTCAATTCAGTAGTAATGGGTTTTAGAGCATCAGCTACAACAGTACCTGATATGTCTTTCACCATGTATTTGTTCAAAATGTTCATAATCCGCACTCAATTTTGTTTTTAAAATTTGATTATTTTCATTTTAAGCATATCCAAAACAGTGGAAATAGGTTTTAATGCATTAGTTACTAAAATATTGATGAAATCCTTTACTCGAATTTCTAGTTGGTCACAGTCAATATTCAACACCTGAATAATATCTTTTTTCCTCTATATTCAAAACTCCTTCGCTAACATTCTTTATGCTGATTTCTACTAAACCAATTCGACCTTTGAAATTTTAAACATCATTTTCAAATTTATCATCAATATCATTAATTTCCTCACTTAGAGTGTGGAGAGTCTCGTTTAAGCTTGTCATAAAATCACGAAGCCGATTAGCAGAAGTTCAACATAATTTTTAGTCTATGCGTCATTTCCATGTGTAGGTATGTTACATAACCTACGATATTCCATATTATATTATAGTCACCATCACTAGTGAAGGATAAAATAGATTGAGAACGAACAACAAGCTGTTTACGAGTACAAGGCCGAGGATGACCGAACTTGTTTATGGTTAAAACTATAATGAGGAATTATACATGTAACATCTTATTTAATACGTTCCAACACACCCATCTCTATAAGTTCTTCAGAAATACTCACGATCTCATTCAAATGATTTCCGTTTCCTACTTGGTGTGATGCATCCAACTTTGCAAGGCGATCGACTAACTCATTTCCATCGTCATAGTAAACATTCTGTTTTGGTTTCTCATTATATTCCATTAAAGCAGCACCACTAGGTTAAGTATTTGATAGAGTATTTTGATCTAGTTTTGGTCTTGGATGATATTTTGCTTGTAGAAGGAGATATATTACTGAACAAACCCCTTCTAGCTTTTGCAGCTTCCGATGTTGTAGAAGTCGATGGTTTAATCAAATGCCACACAATTTTTTGATATTTTGCAGTTAGATCCTTTTATTTGCCCGCTTAGACTATAATTTCTCCTATGAACATTTGATCGATTTAAAATATTTCAAAATTGTTTTGCATGAGAAGCAGAGTGATATAATAGATTTTAAAAAACAATAATTCGTATAATCCACGTCTCCCTGGATATTTAACAGTGCCAACCTTAATATTACCATTAGTCATAAAGTCGAGTTTTTGCGATCCCATCATCCTGCTATCTGATGTTTGGTCATATTGTAAACCATATGTGTGATCAATCTGATCAGATCCCTTGACATATTTATCAACAAACTCTTGTGCTGGATATTGTTCTAAAAATTTTTGTGTGTTCTTTCAATGATTGATTTTTGCATATCATCTTTTAGCTCATGAATAAGTTTATTAAAAATGTCGTCAACATCATCATCATCTTCGCTTTTTATATAATCCTTTGATGTATCAGCTGCTAATTCGAGTGGTTGATATTTCGGAGAACTTGTTTTAACTGATTCTTGTCGATATGGATTAATGAATTCATGTTTTTCCTCTAGCTGTACTAATGGTTTTTCCTCTAGCTGTACTAATGGTTTTTTATCTTTTGCGTCTCTCTCTGTATACGGCTTTAGACAGCTTTAGACAGGTCTGTATATAGCTTTAGACAGCCTTAGACAGGTCTGTATACAGCTTTAGTCAGCTTTCGTCAGGTCTGTATACAGTTTAAGACAGCTTTAGACAGGTCTGTATACAGCTTTAGTTAGCTTTAGACAGGTCTGTATACAGCTTTAGACAGCTTTAAACAGGTCTGTATACAGTTTTAGACAGCTTTAGACAGGTCTGTATACAGCTTTAGACAGCTTTAGAAGGTCTGTACATAGCTTTAGACAGGTATGTATACAGCTTTAGACAGGTCTGTATACAGCTTTAGACAGGTTGCCACACTCTTTTGCTATTTAATAGCAAGGAGTAAGGTTATAGTTGATATAAAATAATACTGAAATAATATGAACAATAAAACAAAATCAAACAGAAATTAGTTATATGAGAAGAAGCAGTTGAAAATCCTGCTGCTCAGTGAGAGATGTGGTTCGGTTAAGGGCGCCAGCAGCTCTCTATCAGTTGGACTGAGAACTTGCCTTTGAAGTCCGAGGCACCACTGCTCAATAACTACATAAATTTATGAATAAGTTTGCAAGTAAGTAATGAGGTATTAGACAACAACAAAAACTAAAATTTTAAACCAATGTCCACGTTTATTGATTATGTTGTTAATTAGTATAAAAGGATCAGGTGTCCTGCTATTGAAGTTCTTAGGCTAGGTTATTACAATAATTATTGTACCACAATAAATATATAAAATTTAATCAGGAAAAAAAAACAAAATCTACAGCAACTTACTAATTATCGAAAGCTGAGATCAGTTTTCCAACCTAATACTGAACTATATTAAAGTTATCCAGTATCAAATTTTCAATTAAGTATTTCAATCAAAATGAAGAATCACTGAAGTTAATTAAGGAATTAATTTAGTGAAATCAAATAACAAATCAGTTAATGAAATGAATTAGTGTAAAATAAATTCAATGAAATTAATAAACAGAATATTTAGTGAAGTAAATCGCAAACTACTAACCGAATAATGAGACAATGAAACTCAATTAACAAATTAATCAACGAAGGAAATCGCCATCCATTAATAATAATATAAATTTAATTAACAAATTAATTAGTGCAGCAAGTCACTAACTATTAATCAAATAGTATAAACTTAATTCAATGCAATTAATTAATACATTAATTGATGAAGAATGTCACCACCCATAAATCAAACAATGACAGCTTGCCTTAATGACAATTCAAAATAAAGTAAATGATAGGTAAGCCAAACTAAAATTCAAAAAGTTAAGGTAGGCTTAGGCAATAAGGTTATTAAAGCGGTATTAAATTAAAATAAGTAAAAACCATAAAATAATGTAGGTAAAACCCGAGCAAAAAACCTATATTAAATATTGGTAGAGATAGTACTATATTCAATTGAGTACGTATTATTAAATAATGACAGCAAAAATACAAATGCTTATAAGCGAGGCAAAATATCAAGACATAAGGTAGAGTAGTAACTAATATGAAAAATTATTAGATGGTTTCAAAAATAAGAGAAATATATACACTCTAACCCATAAGCTGTTAAGGCTCGTATAGCTATTCAAATAGATAAGCTAATGTTAGATATTGATACAAGTTGCATAATGATATAAAAACTTAAAACTAATTAAAACCAACCAAGTCGTGATCACAAATCGTTAGCTGCAATATCAGACATTTACCTGAGTCAGTATAACATCTACACAGGCTTTACGTGTAATAAAAACTAGTTGCTATATAGAAATCACTACTTATAGCTACGATACTAGCTTAAAAGCAAAGTTTTGCAAATATAAAAGCTCTAGTAAGCAAACATACCAGCCATCAAGTCTATAAACTGCAGTTACACTTACGAAAAAAATTATTTGATAAGAATGCAATTACTGAATTCACCAAAGAAAAAAAATTCATTATTACATTAGAATATTCACGTACAATTTAATTAAAAAATAAAAATAAGTTAGGCTTATCTGTGTCCTTTGGCTCTCAAACCAGCACGGATGTCATCAATATTCAGGTCTCCACAACTATCCAGCTACACCAACAGTAACCCATGTATAATTCTCACAAGTGGTTTGTTATGTAAGATAGGGTGCGAGAATGATGAGCACCAATCTAGCAAATAGCTAGTAAGAGTGGAAGAGGTAAAACTATATCCCTAAAAATATAAAACGTCTAAAACACTAGACACAATTCATTGGCTGTACCTGTGGCCAGCGCAGCAGTTCAATACAATACTCCCAGTTAATTATTAATTACTTGACCTTAATTACTTAAGCGAAAGGAAAGTTCATTGGCACAATCCCCAAACTAACCCAAACTACTAACCCCTTAATTTAATCTTGCAATAATATCGAAAATATATAATATAATACTTTGATAACGCCCAAAATGAGAATATCATTTTATAAAGAGTAACCCCTCTAATAGTTCAGAATTAAATTTGGTGAAGTGACTCAAAATGTGGCTACCCAGGTATATTAAACACTGTAACGAAGCCTAATAGCAAAATTACTATAAATTATGAAAATAATCAGTAGGTTATTTCTAAAGGATATTTATAGTGTAACTATAGCTTTAAAAATTATGATTTAGATAGAAGTTTTATTAATGTGGTCAAATCAGAGAGCAATCGATTGAAAAAAATTCTAATTTACAATTTGTTATATTGGAGATAACATTTAAGTTTAACTAGAGATATTTGCAACTAGAAGATAATATAATTTAATGGTATTTAGCCATTATAGATTATTTTAAGATAAAATATAAGTTCTTTTCTTTTAGGAATATTAAATTCATGAATACGTTCTTTATATACTGATAATTATTTACCTCAATTCAAGGTGATCTAACGAGGGTTTTATAGGAATGTTTAACCTCTATTCCATGTGACTTTCCCAGTCTGACAGATAAAAATCCTTCAATGAAGAAATTAGGTTTCTTGCTATTAATTCATCCAAAAATAACCACAGGCAAACAAAAATAAGATATACAAGAACCTATTTGCTAGTACTAAACCCGCACTGAGTAACGTGAAATTTTGCATATTTAAATACGTATTTCGAGGTCAAACAAGAAAAAGGCAATAGATAATCCTACCCAAAGCGGCTAACATCTATGCGAACCATAATAAAGAATAATTAATTAAATAAATAGATTGTAACAATGATTCAAGTACAATTCGACGACCAAATAGTGCCAACGTTATTTTGGACAACGCGGCGTCACTCCATTTTACGTGCGTCGCACGAATCACTGCTTCGTGTTGAAAATGCCAAAGCAGGCACCACGCTGGAAATTCACTGCATTCAACAGCTACAATAGATGGCGCAGCGATGTCGAAACTCGATCAAATATTCGAGAACTATCTGGCAACGAAAATACATATCAAATGTGTGAAATATAAACCGAATTTAAGTTAATTTTAAATCATGTTGGGGTTTGGAACCTTCGGCATGCAAAAATTTCGTAATAGATTCTGGTTTGAAATACCAAAGTCAAAGTCCTGAAAATTTTTTAAAAATCCCTTTGCCGGATTTACCGATTCTGAACCTGAAGTTTTGTCGTCAATTATAGTTTGAAAAATTAATATTAAGTCGTCCCATTCAGTAGCAACTAAATTGAGGATTTTGGAACGGGTATACCAGCGTGTTTCAACCGATCGTGGTATCCTTTTTCCGACTATTTGATCGAGAACACAGGCGCGCTTCGGTGAATTATGAAAAAATTTTGGAATACCTAACAATGTACAGAAAAAACTCGGCTTTTATCTATTTGTTTAGTGCCTTGCTGCAGCACAAGGTTTAACCTATGTGCGCAGCAATGGGTAAACAAAGCCAGGGGTGCAGAAGATTTTATCTTAGCAGGCCATTTAGTTCGCCAGACATAACACTGGCCCCATCATAACACTGTGCCACTAGTCTTTTCCTAAAATTATATGGCTCCAACACGCGTTACAAAGATCATCTGCAGGTCGATTTTCGCTCACATGAAAAAAAAAAAACCTAAAAATCTTTCATCTTTCCCACCCTTTTATAACGTATCGAATTGTTATGGCGCATTGGGTGCGCTCCGTTATATCTGTTGTATCATCTGCCATTACACTGAAGAAAAACCATTCTTTATCATTAGCCTTAGTATTAATAAAATCTGTCAAATATTCCTGAATACAAAAAAATAGTTCATTTTGTATTGTTTTAGACTGCCCGGTAAAAATATTGCCAAATTTTTGCAGTGTTCTGTAAGGTCTTGATTACGTTTAATTAGGCATTTAAAAACTTCTTTAAAATTACCGCGATTTAACGACTCCAAACTTTCACCATGTCCTCGAAAGGACAGTGCTTGTTTCCCCAAAGTAAGTGTGACATCTATTAAATAACTAATTAATAAGCGATTTTTCCTGACATTTTCGTTGAATAAAATTAAGTTTAAACGGGCGTTTTCCCTTAGCGCATCCTGAATAGTCGCCCTATTTTGCTCTAACCGCACAACAGCCATAAAGTTTTATATGTATTCTTTAGAAGCCTCGTACATTTTAGTACTGCGAGAAAAAAATTTTAAGTCCTTGAATCCATCATTTGAACACAATGTATTTTTCGCTATACCCACCAATAAACATGGCTAGCAATACAAACTCTGTTTATATAAACTTCCGCAAAGCCATGTATAATTATCATACCAGGAAGTTTGAAACGTTCGCGAAGTATTCCGACACCCTTTTTTCACTAAAAATTGCCGTTACTTTTGGCGTTGATCGACTTTCCAAAATTTGCCGTTTTCCACTTCAGAACGTCGCGAGAAAGGAGTTTCAAGCAAAGACAAAACAATATCGTGAGAGGGATTCATTTCAACCTGATGCAAAACCTACTACCAAGAACAAAAAATAATTTAAATAAACAAACCCTTGATAATTATATGGCCTCGAATATGGCAATACTGCTTTATTAAAAGAAAATACAAATCAGCTTACCTTGTTGTAAGGGCACTTGCCTTACTTACCTTCTTACTTCCTTAATAATAACACAAACATACAAAACCACAGTATTAATTATATTTTTAAACCGTAAAATCCGCCTCGAAAGTAGAAAACTACAAACAAAAATTAATTAATTACGAATGCATCGACACCTGAAATGACACTTGAGCCTGCTTGACCCTTCCCTTCAAGAAGAAAAGAGAAAAGAGATGAGATGAGGAAGTTGGCAATGAAACGTTGCCAAGTCTCAAATAGATACCTACCCCTAATACTATGAAACAAAGGATTATAGTACCTACCTATTCTTTATTTGTATTATTGGGTCTTAAATTTCATAATACACCATAAAACAGTGGAATCGTTCATTTATCAATCATTTCTAGCTTGTTTTTTATGTTTTTAAAAAGGAAGATTTAAATAAAAAGTCCTTGTTCAAAAACAAAGGCAACAATCGGCAACATGCAAGCAACTGCTTACTGCTAAAAATAATACAAGCACAAATGTGTGCGCCTCATACGGCTATTAAAATTGACTGATTTAAACCTTCGTCTTATGCAACGGAACGGGTGGGGAGTTTAATTCTATACCGGCAATGCATGACGCGTATGAGGCAAATATTTCTGTGCTTACTACAGCTATGTTATGCGGTCGGACAACGATTTGAGCGCTTATAACGTAATATTTTAAACTTTGATTGTATTTTTATACTTTTATGATTGGAAATTAGTCAAAAAACATCTTATATTTACATAAACATTACTTGAAAATTTCAGATTGGATTGAAATTTTTATATGTGATGCTCAGCCTCAGTTGCTTTATACGACGGGCCGCCACTGGTATTGTGGACCTGGTACGAAACTTAAAAAGAGATTAGCACGTGGTGATGGTCCTATAAATATGTTGGATAGTTATTGTAAAGATCACGACATTGAATATTCTAGAAGGGAGGATTTGAATAAACGTCATCAAGATGATAAGGTTCTAGAGAACAGGGCTTGGGAGCGAGTTAAAGCCAAGGATTCTATTTTTGGTGAGAAGAGAGCAGTTTGGTTTGTTACTTCTGCAATGAAAGCTAAACGTAAGATGGGTATGGGATGTAAAAAAACCTTTCCGATCCTGTGTTTTAAGGAAAGTGAAAAAACATGTAAACACTATGGAAAGGGAACACCTAAAGATAATATAAAATAAGCTCTTAAAGCTACACGAATGCTGGTGGTCGTAGTACCAAGAGTTATTCAAGTACCTAAAATTGGTGGAATTCTTCCACTCATACGAATTTTCTCAGCATTGACCGCTTTGGGAGCCCTAACTGGTGGTGCAGGCGTTGCGAAAGCTGTAAATGATGATAGATCCGCCAAAGACAAACTAGAGGAATCTCGAAGACATAACCAAACTATGAAAGTCATTGCTTTAGGGAAGAAAGGCAACGGTTTATATCTTACAAAACACAAGACATGTTAGACCACATATATACCTATTCTCTGGCACTAATATTGCTCAGTACTTGGAACTCGATCCCAAATATCGATCCAGGACGAAATAAGTTTTACTATTCCATTAACGGAAAGAAAAAGTATTGGATATTCCCAAAGGATCCTACTAAGTTTCAGATATTGAATCTTGGTTGCAGGTAGTTCTAGCTAAAAATCAAAAGGAAAACCCTCATCTCTTTAAAAGCAAATAACAATACATTAAAGTGTGATCTGAAGTGTGTTTACGACGTAAATTTCCAGCCTGAAGATAGTATTGGAAGATTGCTGGGATTTTCCAAGAAAGTATTGAGAGCTAATATACGTCACGAACCAGATCTCCCATTAGAGATAGTACAAGTTTTTACCATAATTAGAGAGTGTAATATTATATCTGATTCTTATTACACCAACAATCCTTCACATATATTGTACGAGTTTACACCATCTGTAGATCCTGGATACAGTATAATTATCGAGCCTAAAACCTGATTTGCCTGCCTGTATACAGATCCAGTATCGTTATCACTATAAACATATTAGATTAGGAGTCAAGACCAGTTAACTTAACAGGTCAAGAAATTGTCGTCAGATTAGAACTTAGAGAATATGGGTCTAGTTTTTAACCAAGGAGGAAACTATTTAAACAGTAACACTTCCACAGCAAACTCAGTCGGTAGCCAAATGTCAAAGCAGTCACTCACCTGGAAAGTTTTAGTCCAGCTACATCCAATCGCAAACAATTATGTTTATCGTATCAGAAAGACCACAAATATTTCACCAGATCAGCGTAGATGATTCCATCTCTCGAGAAGAATGGCATACATATCACCCGTTCATGAAATCATTTAACGACAGCGATGAGATAGAAATAGTTATCAACCAACAAGGTATTTGTATGGATATTAGTCAGGCTGAGATTTATATGGAAGCAAAGATTACTGAAGAAGATACAGCAGGATAGACTGGCACTTGCCTTTTCACAAACAATGTGGGGGCTTTCTTATTCGAATCCATTACCTATGAATTGAATGGAAAAGAAATTGAAAAAGTACGTGATGCAGGTATTAATATTACAGTCAAAATCCTTCTATGTTTTAACGATCATGAAAGTAGAGAAATGGATTTCGCCGGCTGGTGTTGGCCTGCGGGTATAATAAAATAATTTTTTCAAGCATCTGGAGAATTTAACTTACTCATACCATTAAACTTTTCCTTGGGTATATTTTCCGATTATACAAAAAATGCCATTATGGGAAAACAGAAAATTATACTAGTTCGAGCTAGAATTTATGATAACTGTTATACTAACACAACTTGGGATAAGAAATCTACAATATCAATTTCAAACACTGTGTTAAGAGTTAAACACATGTACCCTCACGATACCTTAACACTAATACTATTTGAAGAAATCGCTAAGGATAAACCCATATTTATGGGTTTTAGAGGATGGGAAATCTACGAGTTACCTGCTCTAAGAAAAGCAAAGAGAGATATTTGGACTGTTAAATCCATGTCTGAGAGAGCTCGATATATTATTGTATTTTTCCAGAAAAATCGTAAAGAGAATCCTAAAGCCGATATTACGTATTTTGATAATTTAAATATTACTGATATGAGGTTATATTTAAATTCCGAGGTTTAGCCATATAAGTCATTCAATCTGAATTTTGGAAATAGGCAGTTTGCAAAACTGTATAGAATGTATACCGAATTTCAAAAATCTTATTTAGGTAAAATTCTCAGCGAGACATTATTGGATTTTACCGCTTTTGCGAATATAACTCTGTTTGTAATTGACTGTTCAAAATAAAACGAGGTTCTTAAAAGTAGTACTATTGATGATAAACTAGAGTTTCAACATTCAGAGAATTTCTCCGATGATACTCAAGCATATTGCATCATTGTACATGATCGAGTTTTGGGATATTCACCTTTATTAGGCAATGTACGAGACCTGATTTAACCACTTTATAACAAACCTTGATAAGATGAAGTTCTTAGTTCTACATGCTCAAGGGTACTGCCCACCCGATTTTCAAGTTAAAGAACTGGCTATATATGATGGCAACTAAATTAAAACATGGATTTTTAAACCAAAAATATTATTTCGGGACTTGAGCGACTCACAAAAGAAAACAGCACAATATGTATTTTTAAATATTCATGGTATTTATTATAAAACAGGAGATACGGATTATAACAAAGTTAATCAGATTCTTTATAGAGAACTTAAAGATGTGGATACTATTTATGTTAAAGGATATGTATGGAAAGATTTCTTAATTAAGGCCTATTCTGAGATGTGTTTAGAAACACCTAATATTGTTAGTTTAGAATTTTCGGAGGGTGAAATACCTAAATTATAACGTAGTAATTCAACACGTATACATCCTAATCTTAAAATTTGTTCTTGTAGTGTTAAGAATGTCATTGTATTACATGATTATATTGTAAACCTTTTACCTCAATAAATAATTTTAATCAAACTTTATGTTTTATTTCCGTACAAAATAAATAAATACAGTTGATCCCATCATTTAGACTCAGTATATCTTGAGATATTGGAGAGTTTAGTACTTACGAGATTTCATAAACATTTAGAAAATCTTACGTGTGTGAAAAAAGATTTAGATTTTTACGAAAATAAGAAAAAAATATTTTTCGACTTTTAAAAACTTAGTATGGAAACAAAGTGGAGCAAGGTATTTCAAACAAGTTGGGGATCTGGAAATCAGATAGAAACTAGTCAAGGTGTGAGAAGAAAAATAAAAAATGTATTTCGAGAATTAAATATTGATGATATTATAAAAATTATTGCATCATATTATCAAGTAATTTTGAAGCAAGTTGGTTATGCTTCAATTTCTTTCAAGCCCGGTGAATCGGCTTTTTAGCATTTCGCGAATCAATTATTGATGGATGGTGCGATAGAAATTTCTACATTGGCGAATATATCTAAAGAGACTACTGGCACGAAGAGGCAAGCAGAGGTCCAACTATTTGCGATATGAGCACTAGAGACTGCATTTCCAGGACTAAGTGTAGTATAAATTTGGTTTTAACCTATAGGTATAGCTTTTATACATAAACTAGACTTAGAAATAAAACAAAATTTTTAGAAACAGAATGTTTAATTTCTGGTGAAAAAATGGTGTATAAAAAATATAGATATAATTTTATAAATATAAAGCATAATTTGATAAATATAAAAAATAAATAAAAACATAAATATAAAAAATAGTATAATAAATATGAGATAATGAGTATAATAAATATAATAAATATTTTAACTAAAATCCACTAAAACATCATCTTTAAGCGCCAAGAGAATGAATAAAGCTGTCAGATCAGCCTTGGGTTTCATGGAATTTCCGATGATTCCTTATACAATGCTATATCTCGATGACCTATAGCAAGCGTGTACTCGGAACCATCAATAACGAAGCGTTTGTCATCTGCGTAAGACAAAGTCACTTTATTTTTCAGTTCGACATACATATCGTGTTGATGTGAACGGAAAGTATTCATCTCACGATGTATTCGTGTGCCCGGTACGTCGACTGCAGTCCCGTAATCTGCTAGACTCAGTTCTTTCTAGTGACGCAGTTGGGCACACATTTTGCTCTTTTGGTTACTTTACTATCCACATTAACGCAATATGCCTTCGCTTCGGTTCCAAAAAAATCGCACACGATATTTCCTGCATACTCATCTTTCATTCGGCCAACGATTGATTTATTTACAGGAATATCGTGTGAGTTTTTCTCTGAATAATTAGAGTAGGTGGTAAGCACGGTCATCGGACCAAATTAGGGATACTATTTAGGGATACTATATCATTATCCCCCTACCTAACTTCATACCGCTAGTCCACCTAACCTCACATTACAAGTCCCCCTACCTATTTTCAAACCACATATCCCCTTACCTAACTTTATACCCTAGTCCCCCCACCTAACCTCACATTACAAGTCCCCTACCTATTTTCAAACCAAATATCCCCCTACCTAACTTCACATCAATATTGTCGCGAGTAATCGTGATGACAGTTCTTTTAACTTTTTCATAATGCCTCCACCGGTCTGTCATCATACGTTTGAATCGCGATGCCACGCCCTATTCAGCGTGCAGGGGTGTAACTCTGATGGTAATACTGGATTCTTTACGTAAGGTGAGAAGCGAAGATAAAGAAAGCACTTAAAAACAATAAAGTATATTAGGTAAACTTAATGAGAAAAGATTAACAATGTATATTGGTCAAAAGACCCAACGATAGAGTTTTTAACAGCGTTTACTGGTCAGAAAATTAATGAGACTAGCCTATACCCAATTATTAAGGTGCGCATGCTTTCTCGACTTGAGGTATGTTTGATGAATTGTTTATAGGTCTTTTTGGTCACTGCTTTGTAAATATAGTTTATCTTATGTTGCGTTGCGTTTTATTTAATGTTAAGGTATTTAAGAGCACTTGGACACTACACTTTGAACTACTTGACAGACTACTTAGAAACTTCACTCGAAGAACTTAGACAGACTCGACTTTTCTACTGTGGTTAATGAAACCCCTAGTCTTAGCAGTCGATGTGGCTAACCAAGAACTAAGTTTGGGGTAGGAAAAGGATTAGAACTTTAGCAATCATGTGACTAACCAAAGAGCGGATTGAACCAAAAGCAGTCATGTGACTAACCCTGGAGCTGGCTTGGGTGAGACCAAAAGTCTGACGAACTGAAGGTTTGCCAGTGTATTTATATTAGAGAAATTGCTGATCATTGCATGCTTAAGGTTCATAATCGCTCCCGTTGACTGCTCGCGTTGTTTATAGTTTGCTTTTAATGTTTATTAAATAATTTCAAGTTCAAACTTGGGACAGGGTGATAATTAGTTAGTAGCTTTATGAATTATTATATTTGACAATATCCTCCCACCTAATTTCGAACGAATAAAACCAGTAACACGATCTTAACGATTAGTATTAAGCTGTCTCCGATCAGAGTAACTACTAAAGATGTTTGAATGCAGTGATTGTAATAAGTTCTTTACGCTAAAAACAAATATGTATAGACATAAAAGAAAATCATGTCCTTTTCGTCCATCCTGTTCTAATGTGCAGTTACCTGTTCATAAAGAGGCAGACAAGAGAAAAGCAGGTGTTCAGCTAAATGATCAACCAGCAAAGAAACCTAGAGTCGATGATAGTGTAGTGCATCCTCCAATACCCGAACTTATCATTTCACTATGTAAAGACTGTAACACATGGTACATCAAAAATAAACTTAGTGCCCATTTAAGATCAATCATTCATAAAAGTGAAGTAATGAAGACAAACGGTGAAAATGTGAAAATTCTAACATCGGCTTTTAAAAACAGGATTATATCGTACATGTTGCTTACATCGAAAAAGCTTGTAGACATTGATGAATTTTTTACTGAAATTAAGCAAAAGTTTATTCACCTAATATCTGAACAACTAATAAAACATAAATCCGTTAAGATTAATGTGGAATTATTTGGACAATTCCTATTACAATCTAAGGAAACCATGAAACCAAATAATTTAATACTAAGAATAGGATTATTACAACAACAACAGATCTTAGTAATATATATGATGATTTTTTTAACTGTGTCAACATTTGCAGAAAATGGTTCAGGTTGGGCTTTGGAGAAAATATTACGATTAGAAGTCAATGTGAATAAATATAATCCAATATGTACATCCTCATATATTCATTTACCAAAAAAATTGCAAAAAGAGAGCCATAATCAACGCTAAAAATCATGATTTATGAACTATTAAATATGCAACAAATAAAACCACCTTGTTTTATTCATTACAATAGACCGGATTGGTGTACTGAAATAGATGGCCCTCCCAGCTCCCAGAGTAATTGTGCATTATGTAATAAGACATTATCTGATTTAACTACTAATAATTAAGTATTGAAATAAATTTATAGGAAAAAAATGTACTATTTGTAATTAAACCTTCAAAACTTGAATAATAAAGGACAGAAGTCCTGCTGAAAACTCTTAACTGTATAGGTGGCAAAACAGATAGACAGACAGCTAGACAGACAGACAGATAGACAGACAGATAGCAAAACAGACAGCAAAACAGACAGACAGACAGCAAAAGAGACAGACAGACAGCAAAAGAGACAACAAAT
>MU188549.1:0-17556 GCA_016904865.1 Pissodes strobi | reverse complement strand
TATTATTATTATTATTATTATTATTATTATTATTATTATTATTATTAGTATTGTTATTATTATTTTTATCTCTCTCGATTCTCGCTTTGAATGCGGGTTTCAAGAGTATCAGTATCATCAGTATCAGTATGGAAGGGGTGGCCCCTAGCGGGCCTTGCACTTAGGCCACCAATTGGACTCGTTGTGCCCCAGCCCGCATTAGAGAACCTCCAGGATGCCGGTCCTCCTTAAGAAAGCCCGCATCTCCTTCAGACTAACACGACGCACTGAATCTGGCTCGATCGACGTCACGCCAATGATTCTGATTCTTCAAGGGTCATCGGCGGGTTGCAAGATCACTCTCTCTATTGTAGGTTAAGGATCTTCTTGACTTAATTGCAGGTAGATAGGATGACAGATTTCTGCATATATAACGTTTGGTTGAAGCCCAAGTGATTGAGGTGAGCAGGTAACATTTTTGGGATAATCCCCGTGGACGATGGTACCAGTGGGACTATAATAACACTCTGTTGTAAGTTTGCTCGCAATTTTGTTTTGTAAGTTGTTAGTGTTAGGAATGGCAATGTCAGCCAGCCAAGTTGTTTGTTTAAGCTTGTCTATCCAAACAATGTCCGGTCGATTCGCAGATAGATGTCCTGTCCGTAAAAATGCTCCTGTCCTAGTAAAGGCGATGGTTTTCATTTTCCAGCACTGCCTCAGGGTCATACTGATAGTATGGCGTGACGCTATCAATTAGCTTATCTTTATGTGCCAGCTCTTGATGGATAATCTTAGCCACACAGTTATGGCGATGGAGGTATTCTGTGTGAGCAAGTGTCGGGCATCCAGCAGTGATGTGTTGAATTGTCTCCGAGCCAGACAGACATCTGCGGCATTTGTCATCCTCTATGGTGGGATCTTTAACTATGTATTTCAGGTAATTTTTGGTAGGGATTACCTGGTCCTGGATAGTACACATAAAACCTGTTTCAGGGAAAAGATCCCCATGAGTCAGCCAATAGTTCGACGCCAGTGTATCGACGTTTTCAGAACCAAGCTCATTTGGGTGTCTCCCATGCAGATATTTTTGCTTCCAGTTATCCATTGTTTGGGTAATGTATTCCGCTTTCGTTATTTCCTTGTCTGTTTAGGGGAGTTCTCAGGTTTAAAGGCGTATATCCTTTGTCAGCAAGGGTGGCGACTTTATGGAGTGGGGAAACATCATCCATCTCCAGAAAATATTATTATTATTATTATTATTTATATATTATATATATAATATTATTTTCGTTTGGCAGTTCTATGTTTGTGCTGAAGATCACGTTGGAGGGCCGCCTCTGACTTGAGGATTTCACCGCATTGATTACAGACCAAGGCATTTGGTCTGTAATTCCCATGACGTTTCAAGCTATCTGGTCTGGTGAACGAGTGGGTACAGAATTTGCAGATGGACATTTTCTGAAAAATCAAAAAGTATAAAAAATGAAAAAAGTATGACATTTTTTTATGAAAATCAAAGAAACATAAAAGCAAAGATCCTAACTTTAAAGTCCGTATCTTGTTATTTAATAATTATTTATCTCTTGCATTTTATATTTATTTTAACTAACATAAGGAAAAAAACGTATTGTCTTATACTCAAAATATACACGAATTATTTAAATTAAATAGCATAGAAATACCTGCTTAATTTACAGATATTCATGTTTTTTAAACATAATCCTGAATTTTCTATACTTAAATGATTTTGGTATTAATATCAAGTCGAAAACTTCTATCGAGCCTTTTTATCATACAATGAAAGTAAAATATATCATATTAATTTGTTATACTTAAAAATAATAGTAACCTATGCCATTATTGTTTTACTACAGATTTATCAAAATTAGTTCGAAACTAGGTAGCCAAAAAATTCAAATTCAATAAAATATATGTAATCCATATCTTAGTTATTTAATGAGAAAAATCAAAAAACTCCTTTCGTTTATCATCATTTACCCGAATTTAATTTCGATATATATCTATCATTTTCTAAAAAGCCATTTAATAGGTTCAAAAACTCACCGACTGCAAAAAACTTAACACCACAAGGCACAAAATAAAACAGTCCAAAAATTCAACAACAATGGCTGATGCTGCTGCCGGTCTTCTAGAGTAGGGTAATCAGCAACCGAGTATCTTCAAAGATAGAACTAGGCTGACTGATTTTTCACATTAAGCGCTACTCACATTTATACTGCAGCGGGGCGCGCTATCAGCGAACCCACCCGAGTCTGCTTCTATGTTTTGTCACGCTTATCACATCGGGCGAGTCGAAAACAGGAAACCGCAAAAAAATATATTATTTCCAGTTGATATTGGTCGTAGACAGGATACCAAATAAGCTTATCACCTTGGATTTGTTAAAAACAGGAAGCCATAAAAATTATTCAAATCCTTATCAGTTCTAAACCACAAAAATATGTGGTTGATAACGTTTGAGTGAAAATAGGATCAAACAAGGAATATTATATTTGTTAAAAATATATTACAGTCGAATCACATTATCTAAACTTAATATAATAGCCCAAGTCGGCTTAGATCTTTGTTCTCAGAAAGAGTTTTGGTGTAAAGTTTGATAATGCTATCTGATCCAAGAGATCTTGTCTTACATCATTGGAAAATTTGGTCCAAGTGGCCTAATCCGCGGTGCCGGGTACCACACCCTTAAATATGCCATAGCCCATGTCGGCGATGTTCACCACTGCGCATCTCCTCCACGGTCTGTCATTTGTCATCCGTCAGTTGTCAGCTACCATCTGTCAACTATCATGCATTGGTACCACGTACCTAAATATGCTATAACCCAAGTCGGCGATGTTTGCAGCTGCACATGTCACTTGTCAGCTGTCATCTGTCATACCCAGGTGCCACGCTCTCAAATATGCTATAGCCCAGGTCGACGCTGTTTACCACTGCGCACCTCCACTACGGCGGTGGGCGTAGAACAAATCATGTATCTCTACTAAAATTTCTTATGAATCACAGTTTAATTAATATTTTTTTAATTCTCTTGAGTTTTTTGATATGATACCAGAAATAAAAACAGTTTTAGACGAAACATGTCCCTTTTGCTATACATGGTGCTCCTAAAATATTAATATTTTAGTGTTAATTTTATCTAAATGGTATATTTAGTTAAAATGTCTAACGTTTTTTTTAATTGTCTAATTGTCGGGACTATTCAGAACCTAAAATATTAAGAACCTGTTGGTTCATGTCTCAGGATAACTTGTATACTTACAGAGACACGTATTATCTAAATATTGCTTCTCCAAGACTCAAAAGTATTATATTAAAAATTAGAACAGTTGAGTAGGTTTCAACCTAAGTGCATTACACACATTTGTATCCAATTTTGCGACACACTTTACAATAACAAAGAAACATTCCTTTCAAAAGTTGTATCTTGGTCTCTCGTGCTTCCAGAAATAACATATCCAAAATTATGTAACAAAACAGCCACGTTATTTTGGCCACTCTTTACAATCGTCATATGACGAGATTACACCAGTGAAACTAATCATTTTGGAAAGAAACCTGCAATAACCTATGTTGCAAAATTTGTTTATTACACTGTTATGGGATTGCTAACGCTTTTCTACTAAATACATACGCAAATAAATAAAATTTAAGGTTCGTTTTCATGACTCATCCTGTATATACGCAATAAGGTTTAACATTTGTAAATAGATTTATTTAATGATTCTAGTACAACAAATAAACTGGCCATGGCTACTGATTACAAATTAAGTGGTTAATAATTGACTCATGTACAGTGTGTCCCATTTTCGTGTGTTTTACGGGGTTTATTGCTTATGAGTAGAGATACAAGGATGCAGTTTTCGCAATAATTGGCTACTTTTTTGTGAAACTAAAAATGCCACATACAGATTTTTCCTAGCCCTCTTAGTTTCTAAGATACAGGGCCAAATTGAAAACGTTGCATTTTTGGACCCCCCTCGTATCTCAGTTATTGTTTATCTTATCGGAAAGGTAGAAAAAATGTTTCTTATGCATTTTTTTACGTAGATGTCAGTGGTGTAGTTAGATTTTTCAAGTTTTTCAGTTTTTCAGATATTGACTAAAGTTGTTTTTTTTAATAGAACACCCTGTATATTATTTTTTATATTACCTACTTCGTTGTGGGCTTTCTAAAACTCTAATATAGTCTATACTTATTTTCATAAATAAAATTTAAAAATGCATTTATTACTTTTTAACATCTGTTTTATGGGGTTCCTCGCCTATGAGTAGAGATAAAAGATGCGGTTTGCGCAATTTGCTATTTGTTGATGAAACGAAAGATGCCATAATTACATTTCTCGTGGCTCTCTTAGTTTCTGAGCTACGGGGTGATTTTGAAAATTTGTCATTTTCAAACATATCTCGGTTATTTAAAAAGTTATTGTAAATGCAAAAATGGTTTTTATAGATTTTTTTACCGTAGAATCTAGTGGCGTACTTGTTTTTGACGTGTAAACATCTTACGCGGCGGTATCAGGGGAAATCTCGGGAAATGTGTGGACGGAAATGGGGGACGGAAATGTGGGGACGGAATTTGTAAACCGATTGTGACATTATAGACTTTCCGCGTGTTAGCCACACGTGATAACTACTTCACCACGAAACGATATGGAAGAAAACATATTTTTTGTATATAGAGATAAAGAGTAATGAACAAAATAAATCACATAAACGCCTTAAATAATGAATATTTCCCTTATTAGTAGTTATTTAAAAAAAAATCTAATGCCACCAAGAATAACATCAACCTATGGATACAGCTTATTCACTACCAGCTAGTCAGTCATCTTTGATTTGGGAAAGTAATAACCAAACTCTGCAAATTTCAGAAGAGGGTCATGAGTGAATATTGTTTTAAACGTCTGGGCATCTGAATAATACTTTTGACAGTTCGTTTAATTTAAAATAATAATATGCTTTTTTATTGCCTAAAATCCGTTTAAAAACGATTTTAAATTGCAAAATTGTATAAAAATTCTTCACGGCCGTCCTGGATTAGCTTGCTTCTCAAAGCGCACGGGTTATAATGTCACAATCGGTTTACAAATTCCGTCCCCACATTTCCGTCCACACATTTCCCGAGATTTACCCTCAAACCGCCGGCGCCGCGTAAAATGATTACACATCAAAAACAAGTACGCCACTAGATTCTACGGTAAAAAAAATCTATAAAAACAGTTTTTGCATTTACAATAACTTTTTAAATAACCGAGATATGTTTGAAAACGACAAATTTTCAAAATCACCCCGTAGCTCAGAAACTAAGAGAGCCACGAGAAATGTAATTATGGCATCTTTCATTTCATCAAAAAGTAGCAAACTATTGCGCAAACCGCATCTTTTTATGTCCACACATAAGCGAGGAATCCCATAAAACACATGTTAAAAAGTAAAAAATGCATTTTTCAATTTTAATTATGAAAATAAGTATATACTATATTATATTTTTAGAAAACCCACAACGAGGTAGTTAATATACAAAAATAATAGATAGGGTGTTCCTTAAAAAAAAACACAACTTTAGTCAATATCTCATAAACTGAAAAACTTGAAAAAAATCTAACTACACCACTGGAATCTACGTAAAAAATACGTAAGAAACGTTTTTTACCTTGCCGATAAGATAAACAATAACTGTGATATGAGGGGGGTCCAAAAATGCAACGTTTTAAATTTCGCCCTGTATCTTAGAAACTAAAACGGCTAGGAAAAATCTGTATGTGGCATTTTTAGTTTCACAAAAAAGTAGGCAACTATTGCGAAAACTGCATCATTGTATCTCTACTCATAAGCGAGAAACCCGGTAAAACACACGAAAATGGGACACCCTGTACAGGCTTCATGTATAAGAATTACCATTTAAAAAAATCTATGTATATTCAAAACAATTAAAAATATTAAATATCACCAAAAATAGTTTTTTCGACTTTATGCAGATCATATCATCTTAGAAAAGGATAAAATAAATAAAAATGTGTTTTGGAAATTCGTGGAGTTAACAGACTTTTGCAAAAATGTAAGGTTGTAAGGGTTCCATTTCACATCTTTTATATATTATTTCTTATTTGCAGTCATACAACCAGCCGCACATATCCTACAGATGAAGCAACTGAACATCGAAAACGACCGTTAAATTCTTGATTACAAATTTCCTTTAGCAGTATTTATGTCCCGCAGTTTATTTTGTTTTTTAACAAAATCTATAGAGAATTTTGTCATTCAACATTAAGTTCAATCACCCTTGTATCATTTGTATGAAAAAAACATTGACAATAAAAATATATATTCAAACTATATATTAGTAAGTAAAAATAGTGCAATAGTGCTTCCTTAACTACGTGCTCAGTGCTGGTGCTTGTGCAGTGCATCAGTGCTTCAGTGCTTGCTGTTCAGCGTGGATTGGCCAAGCGAAAACTCTTTGTCAAAACAGTAATTTTAGTGCGCAATACAACGAATTAGTACCTATGCAAAATAATGCGAGTACCAAGCTTAGATCGGTAATCTATATTATCTTCAACCTAAATAATACCGAATAGTACCGAAACAGATATGTACTCAACTAGTCTTAGGAAAGGCTTGCAATCATTCCCTGCAAAGAGATTATTAAAGCTAGAAAAGATAAAAATTGAAAGCTTCCACTTTATAAGCCTATGATTGTTTTACTACTACTGGCTCTATTCTATTGAACTACTTTTATTATGTGAATAGATAGAATATTTTATGATTCGAGGAACAGAAAAATCAACTTATTCTTTGAAATACAAGGTAAATACGATAAAAATTGCATTTTATTGATGATCAATTTGTTTTCTTTCTGCTGCATCATCTTAAGTTGCTTTTAATGTTAGCTAGGAGATGGTCTCCTGATGATGCTAAAATGGTTAGCGAAACGTACGTAGAGTGCAAAAATTATGTTTCAGTATTGTGGATAAAACTCTGTTTTAATTACTGAATATGTTGATTTGCAAATCTTTTCTTTCGTTCGGGGTATTCAGTGGATGGTTAGTTATGGCAGAACATAAGAACTTTTCTTCTTTACAATTATAAGAATTAAAAGGTGCAATTCATATAGCTTTGATTCCAGCTAGTATATTTCCAGATATTAAGACTCTGATTAACGCTTCTTTCAATATAGGTGGGTTATCATATCAACACTTGCTGCAAATAGTGCTTTTCCGAAGGTTCAAATGCAGATTCATCTAACGGCTGGAGACGGTGAATTATATGTGGTGGAAAGAATAATAGCACAAATACATTTTCTAAACAATACTTATTTTTATTGCTAGATGTTACAAGTGATTATCCAAAGAAGCAAACATAGTTTATTCTTGGAGCATCTCACGTGACAAACTAAATGTTTCATGAATAATAAGCGTGGATCAGTAGTATCCCAACCACTAGGATGAGCAGCTCTGATAGGGTACGGAGGACCACAGCTAATAAAATGTTCATTATAAAACACCCTAGAGAATTTTAGTATTGATGATACTGAATTCCTACACGCGTTGTTTCTAAGGCCATTGTCGCAGTTTTTCCTCTTTGCACTGCTGTGACACTTCCAAGTCGTTTTGTGTCTCTATCTCCTATAAATTTTTCAGGCCATGTGAATACCAGTTTCGTCTATGTTCCAGATATCCGCACTTTCGAATCGCCTAAGCACATTTTTTAAATTGCTAAAAAACGTTGCAACGTTAAATTTATTGAAGCCAGTGTTCGTCCTAAGCTAGTTGCGAATAGAAAATCTATGGTGAACGCGGATAACCAGTCCGCCGAAGCAATATTCCGTTCGGACCAGTTATCTGAAATGGTAAGTTTCATGGCAACACTGTATTCAAAAGCATGTTTTTAAATTTATTCTGGAGCCCACTCAAAATACATTTGCGAACACTATCGAACATAAGTGGCTAACTCGCTTTCCTATTTATCTCTAAATAATTGCCTTGCTTTTGATCGAATTCTTGGTTCTAGTTGTAGCGACTTTTTTATGCACCTCAATAGAAATATTTTATC
The DNA here is from genome assembly GCA_016904865.1 of Pissodes strobi. Taxonomy (NCBI): domain Eukaryota; kingdom Metazoa; phylum Arthropoda; class Insecta; order Coleoptera; family Curculionidae; genus Pissodes; species Pissodes strobi. Next base: position 9,501 of record MU188549.1, on the reverse strand, counting down.
TCATTTGTAGCTTTTGTTTGTGATATTCTAGACGCAAACTATGCTGATGTGGATGGAACTACTTCAACTGGTATTTCCCCTAGATAAGTGAACTTCTTATAGTTTCGGAGCATTTTTACTGTAACAATTTAAATATTATGCAATAGTAAAATAGTAGGACGGTGCATCCTGATACAGTATCAACATACATCGCCGTATTTCCATTAACACGTCCCAAATGTAAATATTTCCCTGCAACTAGGTTTTCAATAGGTTAAGTTAAACAAATTGAACTCAATATAGCAGAGGAATATAGTTAAAAGCTTAAGTTCTTTATTAGGTAAAAACTGAGTACGTTGAATAGTGTGATTTCAACATTAACTCTTGTTTATAAATTTTACCTTTTAATTGAAATTTATATAAATCAATACAACGCAAAAACTACACATATGAATTAGCCCCGGTCATTCTATTACTTCCGATTAATACATTTTAGGGATACTTATGTAATTTTTTTCAATTTGTTTTTATAACATCGGAGTGATGGTCTTAAAATGAGACCAAAATTTTAGGAAGAGATGATATTAATTTTAGTTAGAGAAGTGTTATATTTGTGGAGATAATATATTTAGTTAAAATATTGCGCAATCAATTACTGTTTTAAGAAAAAGGTTTTTCAGAAAGTGGCCAACTGCGCTTTGAAGCATGAGTAAATATATTGAAAAATACACACCCTGGCAGTTGCAGAATCCCCACTCACCCTGTATCCTCCCAGATTGTTAACTACACAGGTAAATATGGCATCTCTGCCTTGAGGCACTGTCAAGTTCTCCAACGGATAAAGAAAGTCGGGCTCAAATCCCAATGCTGCATCTGAAAACAAAAATAATAACAGTAATAGTAATTCATACTTTAAATTATTTTATCTGGCATTGAAGTACTCTCTAATTGAAACTAATTCCATATAAGTTTTAATTCCATCACCCAACTCTCTCTCCTAAGGACTTAGACCTGGATTTGGCGAATGTAAGACATCCTCAGTGATGTAGACCAGGTCGCGGTTAATGCTAATCAATTTTAGGGAACTAGGCTTCGTTTAGAATAAATTGATATCTTCATGGATTCGAACCGGGTTTCCACTGAAGTCATAGATCTTCATAGATTTAGACCTGCTTTCGGCTAAAATCAGTATTATCTTCAGGTATCTAGCTTTGGCTAATGCTGATCATCTTCAAGATGTAGGCCAATTTTTTATTAATATGGTTCATGCTTAGAGATCTAGAGAAATGCTGATTATCCTCAGGAATGTAATGTTTGCTCAGTTCAAGATGACTCGTATGTTATGTATATCATTATCGCATAATACTAAATACCAAACTCCTTTATTCTATTTCGTTTTATCGTTGAGAAGGTATAAAACAGCTGGAAAGATCTTATCTAAATTTCAAAAGTTATTATCTTCAGGGAACAAGACATCGTTTCAGCTGACATATTTATGGATTTAGGCAAAGTATCGGCTAATAGGTATTGATAATCTTCAAAGATTTAGATCTGGTTTCGGCTAAAATCACAAGACTTCAGGGATCTAGGCCTGGTTTCGGCTAATGCTAATCATATTTAGAGAATTAGACTCAGTTTCAGGTAATGCTGATCATCTTCAGGAATCTAGACTTGGAATCCCCCTAAAACCAGTAATGTAAGGCATTACATTAGACGAGACCAGATATGAAGATTATCGGGTGTTGGTCAAACTCTCTAAATCTCTGAAGGTATCTACAATTAGCCAAGATCAAGTCTAATTCTCTCAAAATGGCCAGTATTAGCTAAAGCCCTGTCTAAATCTCTGAAGATATTTTATAGCAGCCAAAAGTGTTGAAAATGCGTCTAAATCCTGAGAAGGTGTGGTTTTAGTCGAAATCATCCTTGAAGATGATCAGTATTGGCAAAAACAATATCTAGTTATCTCAAATTATCGAAAATATATCTAAATCCCTAAAGTTATCAGCGTTAGTCCAAACCTGGTCTAAATGCCTTACATTACCTAAAGATCAGCTAAAAATCCCTAAAGATGGTCAGTATTGCCCGAAACTTGATCAGAGAAGCAGCATTAGCAAAAACTGTACCTAAATTCCTCAAGATAAGTAGCTTTAGTCGAAACCTTGTCTAAACCTCTGATGCCTTACATTAGCCAAAATCAATTCAAAATATTTGAAGATGAACAGGAGTAGCTGAAACGTGGCCTAAATCTCTCAAGATTACGATACTTTTAAATGATATAGCCCAAGTCGCCGAAAATTAAAAGATGGCAGATAACATAAAATAAAAATAAAATAGCCCAAGTGACAAATGTCCAGTGTCAAAATTTACAGATTACATAACCTAAAAATGTATTAGCCCACGTGGATGAAAAATGACAAGTGACAGATGCCGCCGATGCCCTATGTTAAAATTGACAGGTGACAGGTGCTACGTTCTAAAATGACATAGCCCGTTTCGCTGAAAACCGGCAGATCACAAATACCATGGGCGTAGCCCTATTGTCTGGGTGCGCACCGTCCGGCTTTGAATGATAGCCCACTGTCTAGCTGTCTGAGCCAAGTGACTCGATATCTACCTAACAAAGTTACTCAAAGTAAAGTGAACCTATGTAAGCATACCAATATAAAGTAAACGAATTAGATCTCTTAAATTCAACATAAACTAAAAGTATTTTCAAGGGAACCCCAAATTGCCTCAAGGGAACCAAATAGGTCGCGTTCAATCAGTCCTCAACGAATGGTCATGCGCTTCACGTTCTTCTGGTAAATTATATACAGAAATACTGAAATACTGAATTTATTCCATAAAGATCTTACAATTTATATACGTATTGCATATACAAGGAAGATATAGGAATCGTCACTAAATATTACGAATTAAAAATTAAAAAGTTTACAAATTAAAAACTATGGGCATAGTTAAAAAAATACAGTTAAAAAATATATACAACAACACTATACATAGGAACATCACTAAAAAATAAACAAACAAAAATAGAGTATAGTGAAAATAATGCCCACAAACTAGTGTAGTGTTCATAATCATATTTAGATTTTCTAAAAATCTTTTAGGTCGTAGTATGGCCTAAGTGCTAGGTAATATTTTAGCTTGCTTTTAAAGACAGGGATTTTAGCGATATTTTTAAGGTCATCGAGTAGCTTATTATATATTTTTATGAACATTGCCTCCGGGCCATTTAGGGTGTTGCTTAGACGAAATTGCGGAGTGTTTAAGTTTTTCTTTTGTCTAGTATCATGAGAATGAATATGCTCTCTGCGATCGAAACGTTGAATATGACTCTTTATATACGTTGAACATTTTAGTATATAAATGGATACGACAGTCAATAGTTGTATTGGGTGTTTAGAATGTGGTTTACACGAGTCTCTGTGTGGGCAGCCAACAATTTGACGAATTATGTTTTTTTTTGTGATATTAACAGAGAATTGATTTAAGATGAGCTACCCCAGCAAATTATGCCATAGCACAATTTTGAGTAAACCAAGCCATAATACAGTGTTAGCAGGGTATTTTGGTCAATGACAGAACGCAGATGACGAAATAAAAAGGAAATGGAGTTCAATTTATTGCACAGGTGGTCAATATGAGTATTCCACGATAATCCGTAGTCCAAATGTAAACCCAAAAACTTTATTTCATTGGTTTGCTGAAGGTTTTTATTGTCATGTCTTCTTATAAGACACCTTTTGTCAATAGTTTTGTTTCTTGGAACAAACTGCATTAAATGAGATTTGGAAATATTTAATGAGAGGCCATTATCGTTTGACCATTTGTTATCTTTTCCAGTGTATTGTTGCAAATATTTACTATTTCTTTATTTTCCGCTTTAACAATAAAATTGGAATCGTCTGCATACAAAACAGGGGGACTTAAAGTTAAAGTTAGATCGTTGTTATATATTGAGAACAATGTTGGTGACAAGAGACTACCCGGCGGAACCCCCATAGAGTTTTCTAGTGGTTCTGATATTATACCATCAACAAGCTTTACAACCTGTTTTCGTCCCAGTGTAAATGATTTTACCAATTCAAGTGCCACGCCCCTGACTCCTACATGTTCCAGCTTATTAAACAAAATCGCGAAAATTACCGTATCGAATGCACGGCTGTAGTCAAAAAATAGACCAACAGTTTGTTGTCTCTTATCAAGTATACTATTAGTAGTGTCATAGAGTGCTGTTTCGGTACTTTCTGATTTGACAAAGCCATGCTGATGTGGCGATATAATGTTATTTAACTTAAGAAAGAGATTTAAACGTTCCAAGAATACTTTTTCAAATATTTTACCTATTTGATTTTGGACTGCAATAGGCCTATAGTTGGCCATGTCGTCTGGTTCTCCTTTCTTTTTAAATATCGGTGTAACTTTTGAGAACTTTAGAGCTTCCGGAAATTGACCCAGTTCCATTGACAAGTTTAGGAGACGTAACAGAGGTACCTCTATGTATTTAAGACATCGTTTAAGGATAAATCTCGGAATATCATCTACCCCTCGTGACCTTTCTGCGTTAAGAGACTGGATAACTTTTCTCATTTCATCCAGGGAGACCGGTCGAAGAAACAGAATATTATTACACTCCACCCCATTATATTCCGGTATTTGGTCACCCAAAAAAAAGTCTCCAGCAGGTAGGTCTATACAAAAATTAATAAAGCTGTTTGCTACGTGAGTAGGGTAGGTTATAGCTGCGCCATTATTGTTTTTAATTTTTGAAATTTTTTCGTTATTTTTTGATATTGGCTTAATGTGTTTGTTAAATATTTCCCAGGCTGCTTGGCTTTTATTAGGCGCTGTGTTTATAGAATTTTCAAAATAGCTCCTTTTACTATTTTTTATAAAGTGATTGTAATTCTTTTTTTGTGACAAATAGAACTGGTGAAAAATAGGACAGTTTAAACGTTTATCTTCGGCGTACAGACTTCATATTTTCTGACATTACTCTCACTTCCTCCGTGACCCATACTTTCTTATCTTTATTATATACACTTTTCACGTTTTTACTTTTAAAACATATATCAAAATAATATTTAAAAGTATTATAAAATCCATCAAAACATGCATCGAAATCTATATTTATGACATCACACACATCCGACCAGTCCTCCTGACTTAAATAACTTAAAAATCAAATATATCTTATACGTTTATCCAACGTTTTTTGTTCATTATTCATTTTAAAGTTAAGTTTTAAAATTGCGGTTTGATAAGTGTGATCGGACATTGTTATGTCACAAACCGAGACCTCGTTAGAGCCCAAGTTTGTTATGATATTATCTATTAGGGTAGAAGAATTATGTGTCACTCTTGTTGGCGTTTTTAATAAAGGATTCAAACCGAATGCCGATATAAGGCTTACAAATTTAGGTTTAGTAATATTACTTGTCAAAAGATCAATGTTATAATCACCCGTCAACACAACATTTTCATTTCTGTTATTTGCAATTTCTATAGCATCACTCAATCTCTCAAGGAACATTAGGAACTCGGTAGCACCCTATAATTGACAGTCTAGACTCGCCCAAACTGACAACACACGAGGTGAGTTCTACGGAACTATCTACTGATAATCTTTGTATACCTAAAATAGGTTCTGCAACATATTGAAACTCGTCTTTAAAAAAGACACACACGCCATCGCCTCGATTTGATGTATGACGGCAATTTCAGCACACTAGTCTATAATTATTTAAACTAATAAAACTAATTTCAGACTGAAAAAGCCAGTGTTCCGTAAGAACAGGATTATCAGGATTTTCATCAGAAAGTAGTATTTCCAAGTTGGACACCTTATTGGCTTAACTTCTTATATTAAGATGCATAATTTTAATTTTAATGAAACATTCTTTGGTTTGTGATGGCTCTCCAACTAAATTAGTAACTAAATCTAACTTATTAACCAAGCTTTGGACATTTACATGACACTTATTTATATTTGAGACAACTGAGACAAACGGGTATAGAAAAAATTACTTTGTACATTTAGTAAACTATTATCTAAGGGACTGGCACTTACTTCTATCACAGGATCATGTATCACAGTTGTGTCAGGTTGTATTAAATTTAGGCCATCCGTCTCAGGTGTGCTCAAACCACACCCAGTACGCACTGAGCGAGTTTCCTTTGCTGGGGTGACACTATGCGTATCCTGATTGATATTGATTAAAATTAGGTTTTTAGGTAAAGGAATATTCCCTAACATAATTTTGGCACAGATTAAATTACCTAAGTTCTTTTTAGAAAGAGTATTAAATCTAACATTAACATCAATATAACTAAATAGGCCGGGTAAACATGAGTTATTTACATACAAAGCGATTTAAGTTTTGATTAAATTTATGTATTAGCCTATTTTGGGACTGGTTACTGTATGGTACTCCAACAAAGGTAATGTTTGTGTTCGGGCATAACTTTAACCTCTTCCATAGGTCTTTACATTTAGGGTCATCAGAAGAATTTGAAAAATTATTAGATCCCGCTATTATTACAATATGGTCGTTTAGTGTAAAATTGCAACAATGTACTTCTATATTTTCAAGTTTATTTTTAAACCTTGCACCCGGTTTATAAATACATTGTACCTGGTAATCTACAAAATTTAGTTTATTACTTAACAGTTGATTCAAATTATAATCAAAGTCATCCGAAAGTATTAGGATATTTTTGCGTTTTAAAGGATTCACAGCACTTCTAGATTCCTGACATAATGGTGACCGTAAAATAGTTTGATTGATAACACGATCCACTAGTAAACTGCTGTTTGTGCAGGCTTGCACCGTCGCTCGGGTTCGTCGGCGATGCCGAGTTTGACGTCGGCACCGTTCGCGATATCGATTCTGTTTGTCGAGGTACCGATGGTATTGATAATTCAGTAGAAGTTGATGCGTTCCTAATTTCTATTTCAGTTTGCGCACTGCTTGAGCTGAATATCTTATTCATGTACATACGTATCACTCGATATAAAATTTTATCCTAGCAGAAAGTATTAGATATTTAGTAAATTTTGTCCTCATTTTTGTTATTTCGACCCACTGTGATAAAATCGATTATCCGCCACCTTGTTTGACTTGACGTCAACATCGCCCGCCTTGATAAAAAGTTATATCCGGCAACGTCACGATATCTCCGAGTTAAACGGACGAGGTCTTAAGAAACGGCTGACGAAAGATCAAAGGAAATTCGCCGGCTGTCTTCTCTTTACATTATATACTCTTTGGTGAAACAGTGGATATTGTAGTTGTTCTTGTTCTTGTTCTTGTTAATGGCTTTGCTGCAAGGCAATCCGCCAGCACAATTTGGTAGTGACCAGGATGTTGTCCAGACCACTGAAATTGTCACTAAAAAACTTTATTTTATTGTTAGCTTCAAAAGTACTGCGAGTGGATCTTAGAAGTGAGCTTTCTCCAGAAAACTTCTGTATGAGGTTAACTGTTAGCAAGACATAACAACATAGGTAACACAAATGGAACAGTATCTTCAGACAGACAACACAAACATACACTGAAAGGAAAGGATAACAATTAGTTAAGCATTGGGTATAACTATAAATTAATCTTATTAATTGCCAAAAATTTTAAAAGCAGGTTAAGCTTCTCTTCGTTGGGATCTCCCAGCACGTAAAAATAGAAATTGGGGTCATCGAATTTCTACTAAGAATCCGATATAAATCAAAATTAGGAATGACGTTAATTGGACATTCAAAAAATACGTGATTTAGGTCTTCCACCAAACCACATTCACATAGCGGATCATCCTTTAGGTTTAACTTAAAAAGGTGGCACTTCACAGAGCAATGACCCGTACGCATCCTAATGACTGTCGTAAGATGTCGTCTATTCTTGTAAGGGAAATTAAAAAACCAAGATTTAGATGGAAAGAAATCTTGAACCTGAATATATTGATGTCTCCTCTTATAAAGTGCCTTCTTCCAATACGTTTTAAATTGGGAAAAAAATTGTCTTTTAATTACAGGCAAGAAATCCCCAGAGTCCAAAAGAATGTCCATCGGTACACTCAAATCCCTTCCCACTTTAGCGAGTATATCGACCATTACGTTTCCAGGGATGTCAGAATGGCCTGGAATCCAGGAGATCAAATACTGAAATCCGTTTTGGTTAGCCAGAGCTATCAATCTCTTTGTTCTGAGAGACCAGAGATCAGCCCGAGGGCTAAAGTGATTGGCTTTTATTTTAGAGACTGCACTGAGAGAGTCAGAAAAAATTATTGCTCTTTTAAAATTTTTATTTAAACATGATTTTATTGCTATGATTTCAGCCTTATAAATATTGCACTCTCGAGGAAGTCTTTGAGAAAACCTGTAATTAATATCGGGAATATAAAGAGCATACCCCACTCTTTCGTCCATCTTCGATGCGTCCGTAAAGACAAAAACATAATCACCCTTGTATCTCTCCGTTGCCATCAAGAATTTTTCTCTCGCCATGGGTTCATTCTTTTTTATATTGCAATTAAAAGTTTGTAACGGGGAAATTAAAATATCAAAATCTATATCATAACAATAGAAATTAGCGTTTATATGTATTTTCCTAAAAGAAGGATAGAAATATTCAATTGCCAAGACTAAATATGGAGAATTATCACCTTTAAAAAATCCCGGATTTTTGATCAAGTTTCCACGTAGTCTGCAAAGAATGGAAATCAAAGGGTGACCCTGTAAACCAACTAATTTGGAGAGAAACTTAGTAGCCAACATTCTCCTTCGGTAGTCAAGCTCCAACATTGCAGACTCAGCTAAAATGGCCATACGGGGGGTGGACCTCATACAGCCCAAAGAGATTCTTAAACCCTCAAAATATACTACAACCAATCTATTTAAACACTTTTTACTTGAAGGCCTAAACAAAAATGAGCCATAATCCAAATGGGATCTTATTAATGCATTGAAAACCATCAAAAGGGTTCTAGGGTCTGCACCCCACCACACCCTGCAAATAGCCCGCAAGACATTAATATATTTTTTTGAACTTGTTGACAATGTTCTCAACATGAGCGTCCCACTTCAGGTGGTTATTAAGAGTGAGCCCCAAAAATTTGACATTATTTACAAAACGAATATTTGTGTTATATAGCTTAATTATTAGTTACCGAGCCTTTCTTGGCCCCTTAGTGAACCAAATACCTTCCGATTTATCAGTAGAGAGGTGAAGATCTAGTGCTGATAATTGACCCTGAACATTTTCCAAACCACCCTGCAACCTTTCGGCCATTGTCTCCAAATTAACTCCTTTTACAAACATAACTAAATCATCCGCGTACCCCAATAAGTGAACGCCCTCCGGAAGAACAGTGAAGACACTCGATTTTTATCCACAATACCGAAACAGAATATTTGCACTCGACGCGCGTTTCGCTAACCATGTTAGCATCATCAGGAGATGATTAGAACTAAAATTAAAAACTACCTAACACCCTTTTATACTACTGTTTGCTCAATCAAGCGGAACT
>MU188548.1:41428-60993 GCA_016904865.1 Pissodes strobi | reverse complement strand
ATTATTATTATTATTATTATTATTATTATTATTATTATTATTATTATGATTTAGCCTTACGGTATTCGCACTCCCTCTAAAGGGGACATTCACTTATCCCAGATGTTATCGGGTCCTTGGTGGCATCTACGGATTTCCTATAAATTTTCGGACGGTACGGGCTGTTGCGAGAAGTACTGCTTTCTGCATCGATTTGATAAAAAACGGTTTTAGATCAGTTTTGCCCGAGCTACAAAGTGTAAACCAAAATATAAGGAGTCTGACGATACTCTCTCATTAAATAGTTTTATCTTATTTTATACAGGGTGTCCAAAATTTGGTTCCAAAAATGACAACTTTCAAACTAGTTTTTCTTAAGGTTTTCGAATGGAGCACCCTGTATTTTATTTCACTATCTAATGCAGAATTTAAATACAAACATTTTTCCCATTACAAGTGTATTAAAATTCTGGACCGTTTTCAAGATATTTTCCAAAAACCATATGCCCAATTCATTAGTAAAGTTTATAAAAAAAATTAGCCAGCTATGGAAAAACAACATGTGTATTTCAGAAATAGATTTTAGAAGATGGTCAAAATGTCCACCATTTTGTTCAAGGCATCTGTCTACTCTTGCTTGAAAAGACCTTTCCACATCTCGGAGCATTGCCGGTGTAATCGTTGCAAACGCGTTGATTATTTTTTGTCGCATGTTCTGCTCAGTTATTGGACGTTCCATATAAAGAAGATCTTTTACATACACCCATAAAAAAGTCGAGTGTAGTTAAATCAGGCGACCTTGCAGGCCATCTAACTGGTCCACCTCTTCCAATCCACCGATTTTCGTAAGTGTTATCTAACAAAGCCCTGACTTGTCGCGAAAAATGGGCTGGGGCTCCATCCTGTTGTAACCACATGTTTTGCGTCTGTATATTTGGTGGTAATTTTAAAAGGAATACAGGTAAATCGTTTGTTAAAAATTCGAAATACATTTGACTAGTAAGATGGCCGTTAAAAAAGTAAGGGCCTACCACATGTTCTCCAACAATTTCTCCCCAAACATTTATTGGTCAACGATGTTGGTGGGCCATTTGTCGTATGATTCTTGGATTTTCGGTAGCGTAATAGTGAAAATTATGCTTGTTGACGCATCCATTGTTGTGGAACGTGACCTCATCAGAAAATAAGACATTCATAAAAAATTATGGATTTTCATGAAGGCGGACTCGAACCCACTCACAAAACTCAACTCTACACTGAAAGTCATTTTCTGTCAAAGCCTGGTGCAATTGAACGTGGTATGCATGAAAATGGTGAACTTTTAAATATCTCTGAACTGACCTCTGACTTATTCCAACTTCTTCTCCCTCACGTGCCTGACTAATGTTTGGATTTTCTGTAACTGTCAACAGAACTGCTAATTGATTTTCTTCATTTGTAACCGTTTTTATCCTTTCTTCTTTTGTGTAATCTACGCTCCCTGTTTCAAGAAAACGTTCAAGCAGTCTGCTAAAGCTTAGTGATTCTGGATAGCGCCTTTCAGGAAATTCATACATTCTACTGGCTAGAAAACAATTTTATCACTGTTCCCCAATACAAAAATCATGTCAATGAGCTCTTCCTTTGAAAAAATCATTTTTTAAAATAAAATATTATCCCATAAAGTATACTTATGTATTTTGTTAAGGGTAATGTCAAAATCAATTGTTAAATAAACATGGCTGGTGTCATGCATGGCTTCCTACCAGGTGTGCAAAACTATTTTTTATTGTTTTTAATCTATTGCTCGTGAACTACTAAACCAAATTAAATAAAATTTTGGGAAATACGAAAGAACACTAAAAAAAACCAAAATATGTAAAGAAATACAGGGTGCACCATTTAAAAACTATATATTTTTTGTCACCATACTTTTTTGGATCACTCTGTATATGCGAAAATATTTTACAGAAATACGCTTATATGTACGTACAGTATAGGTCTCCGTTCGAACGAAATTCCTAACTTAATTGGTATAGAAGCTATGGATGCCTGACGCACTATTGCAGGACCCTGTATATGTAAAAATAATATTAGTATTTTCCCAAAAAGACATTTTACGCTAAATTATCTTAACTATTTTGTTACCTATCGTAACAAAAAAAGGTGCAGGTAATTTAACTATACTATACTTTCTAGTTTATTTTTACATTTAAATCTACCGTTAAAATTATAAACTAGATCAACTCTCCCTTTCTCACACATCTATAGTTTAATCTTCTATCCTTTGTCACATCCTATCTGTATACCAGCTCGCCGGAGCCTGACAGAATTTCATGCACTCAACACCTCTGACCATTCAGAGCGATTGATTCCTAAGCGGCTAAATTATTATTGAAATCATTATCTGTTCTGAACAACAAAAAGCTGATATCTGGAAACAGTTTAAATCAAGAATGTCCTGAAAAATAGATTTAAAAAAATAGCATAGCTCAGGTCGGCGGATCTTTATATAATTATAGTTACTCAAGCCACTTGTAATCTATATTTTAGTGACTCCGACTAAGCAAATAATCAGATAGGGCCCACATACAAACAACCTTCAGCGAGCTTTTCGCATGAGCGCGCGGCTTATACGATTTTTAAAACAACCTTTTCTATGGTCACGGTAGCGCCGTGAACGGCATCTCTGGTTTTCCTATCGAAGGTTTGAGGTTCGATTCCGACGCCGTACGACATATATATTTTAATTTAAATCTTATTATTTAATTATAGGGTTATAGGGTCGATGGGTGGCAAAAAGACATCAAGGCAAAAATTTATGACGTCACTCCAAGGGTGCCTGCGCAGAAACTGACCAGTTTGGCTCCTAGTCTGCGCAAGTCTGGCTAAAGCGACTCTATACCTACTTGAGAGTCATCCGTAGGGATTTAAACTTAATTTCAACTAAAGTCAGACATTTTTAAGGCTTTTGAAATCTTTTTGACTAATCTTTAAGATTTAGACCAAGTTTCGGCTAACATAAGGCACCTTCGGGGATTTAGTCTGATTTTGGCTAATGTAGGACATCTTCAGGGAATTAGAACACGTTTCAGCCAATACTGATCATCTTCAGGGATTTTGACAACTTTTGATATAATTCTTAACATCTTCAGGATTAAGACAAAGTTTCAGCTAATGTAAGACATCTTTATGGATTTTGAACCGATTTTGGATAATGTAAGACCTCTTCAGACAATTAGAGCACATTTCGGCCAGTACTGTTCATCTTTAGGGATTTTGACTAATTTTGGATATCCTCAGGATTTAGACTAAGTTTTGGCCAAAGTAAGACATCTTCAGCGATTTTGAACTGGTTTTGCTTGATGTAAGACATCTTTGGGATTTAAACAAGGTTTATAGTAGTTATGGACATCTTCTTGTATTTAGAACTGATTTGATCATTTTAAAGGAAATTAATTGATTTTGGCTAATGTAACACATATTCAGGATATGGACCAAGTTTCGGTTAATATGAGTCATAGTCAGGGATTTAGACTTGTTTTCGTCTAAAGTAAGACATCTTCAGTGATTTTACTGTTGTCGACAAACTTTAGTCATTTTCCAAGAATTAGACAAGGTTTCGGCTATTTTAAATCATCTTCATGGATTTAGATCAAGTGACGGCTAATGTGAGTCATCTACAGGGATTTAGAATTAATTTCGTCTAAAATCGGACATATTTAGGGATTTAGACCTGGTTTTAGACAAAACTGATCATCACCGGGGAATGAAACAAAGTTTCGGCTAATGCAAAACATCTTTATGGATTTATATAGAGTTTCATACATAGCATATCTGTACATTCAACAATAATATTTTCAAGGTAGCGGTACTTCCGGTAATACCGAAAATAGATACTAACGCCTTTATTTTAAACGGATATTTTTAAATATTTCAATTCTCCTCGAAATTCAAATACTTTTTGATATAGAGCACCGTATTACTAAATTTAATTGTCTTTGTGATATAATTTTTGTATTAATAATACAAATGCACCCAGTGCGCACTAAATGACCAGTCGAAAACGCCATTAATTTGGCGCCCTGATAAATCGGAACCTGCTAAACTTCGAGGAAAACGGTTTATATGTCCTTATCTTAGTTTTGAATGATTTTCATTTGGTACTCATTTTTGGTATAACCGGAAATGTTTGAAAATCAGGAAAAAGTCCAAATGAGAGACCACACAGATAAAAAAGATTCCTAGGTTTGAAGGAATTTAACTTTGCCTCAACGGCGGCGCCAAGCATTTGAAATGGGCGAAATGCATGGATATTTTGGATCAATATTTAAAAAACTTTGAGGCAATCGCCTAACTTTCTTTAGCCCAAAGTTATATGTATTTATTTATTTATTTATTTATTCACCTTTTTTCCCTAGATATGCACAACATATATGGAAAACGTCAAAAATATACAACAGCAAAACAACAACATTGAGTATACGTGAACATCAAATCTGATCACAATTAAAATATTCATCTAAATTATAGAAGCTATGTCTAAGTAATTTACTTTGAACAATGCGTTTGAACATCGCATATATTTTTAACTGAGTCAGGCAATTTATTATAGATTTTTACTGGAAGTATTGCAGCACTATTGGCAACTATAGTTAAGTTATGTTTCGGTAATAACATATTTGAAGTATGTCTTAGGTTATAATTTAACTCCCTATTCTCGAAGGACATATACAAATTTGGGTGTTTTTTAACATTTAAATATAATTATAAAATAAAAATATAAATTTAACGCAAGAATTATTAATTTTGTCATTAAATACAACGAATTCGGCTTAAACCAATTGTTCTTTTAAACTTTTTAAAACTCTGAGGAAAATGCCATGTATTTGTCAGTCCAAAGTCATATGACCTTACAACAAGAAGCTTTAAATTTGCCATAATAAATAATGATTTTTGTTCAAACTCATCAAAACTTTATTTTAAATCATGCGTTTTAAAATCAAATGAACGCTATTACTGCCCTAAAATAAGGGACCTTTTTTATAAAACCATTAAGTGTTCAATATAAAATCTTATGATTATGGTGTATTCATGTTTTAAAATCTTGCGTTCTCAAGTGAAAGAATTATCCTTTTTTTAAAAAATCGAAGACGGACTTGGAAAAAATAATACGATCTTGGTGCAAACTCCCTGAGGATCTTTTAAAAATGGGTAGTTCGTATTAAATTCTTAAAATGGCCACAATTTAAATTTTAAAATAATTTAAAATTAAATTTTAAGCACTATGCTATTTTTTGCCTGAGAATAGTGGAACTCCTTAACATAAATACATTGTTGCTAGTGTGTAAAAGTAAAAACTCTCAATTGGTTAAAATCTAATTAAAAATTTAAATTTAAATATCCATAACAACCTGTTTTAGCTTCCTATAATGTCCTTGAGAGAAGGCTTGCACGAACCAACAGGAACAAATATAAAATTAAAATATATAATATATGAAATATTGCTGGTATTAAACGAATAATAGTGATATTGGAGGTACAAATAATCACATCAGTACAAAAATATTCAAATGATAATAATGTAAGACTAACCCTAATGCATAAGTACGTATCCTATATGTATTACTAGCAAAGCCATAAATCTTATAAAAGAAACACAACAAATCAGTTTAAAGCCAGGCCTCGAAAAATTCCTCGATCGTTGAATAGTCAGAGATTTTCCTTACAGGCAGAGACTTTTCCAATGTTACAACACGTCATCCAGTGGCTCCTGATGGTTTCCTTTAACCCAAATATATCTTTGGCATCTTGAGTTACATCTAAAAAATATATACCAAAATCACCTACAGGGTTCGTACACAAAATGTTTTTGAAATCCAAGTGTTTTACAGTGCAATTTTTAACCATTTTCCAGACCAAATTTAAATAACCAAATCTAGAAAAAAAACTAATATAATTATTTTTTCTTTGGTTTTTTGAAAACTTTTATACAAATTAATACTATTCAATGAGAACTTTAAATTGAGGGGTAACAAAGGGAGTGGTGCTACTTAAAATTTTAAAGTTGAGGTGTGGGGGCGTCTATAGTTCAAGTCGGAAATAATAGTCAGTGACTCATTTTTAGTTTTAGGGCGCGCCTCGAGGGGTAAGGGAAGAGAGAAGGAAATTCCAGTGGCGGATACAATTGCTTTGTAAATTAATATGTTATAATAACTATATAATGGAATAGTAATAAGTAGACTTAGGCAAATATCCACTTAAAAAAAATAAAGTTTATGCACATAATGCAGTCTAAAATATGCAAAAAAAAACGTATATTCAAAATTATTCCTAAGTCTAGTAATAAGCAACAAAATTGTACTACAAACAAATAGTACTATGTATTCATTAAGGCTAGGAAGAAAAAGAGTCATGGATGATAAGGGGTTTTTCTTATCATAAAATACCATATTGAACGTTGCATCAAAAGTTTACATCAAAAATCTATAAAATTTTCAGTTTACTACTCGTTATCGGAGGTTTGATCAGAATTTGACTAAGAATCATTACTATCACTACTTTCGGAACCAACATTGATAATAAGGGGTAAACTATAACTTCGACCGTAGTATCCAAATCCCACTTTTTTGTTTTATGACATGTTCGATACACTTCTGTCAATTATCAGCTATAAAGTTATCAATAATTACGTTTAACAAACACTTATACACGGTTTTTACCAATGCATGTTCACCCACAGTTAAATGTCTTTTCACTTTTTTTGCAGGGGGGCAAGACTTGTCGAAGCTTCGCCCTGTTCCATTTTACAAATTAATATTTTGAATTAACAATACAAAAATTCACAGTCCTTTGCAAAGATGCAACCGGGGGGACATTGAAAATGATGAATAAAAACGCAAAAATGTGATTTGCGTTGAAATTCATATGGTTTCCAAAAGCAGAGTTTAAAAAAGTAAAAATACAAACACACGAGTGTTTATAATATAGGTATATAATTAAAGAAATGCATTTTTAGCAATAATATTAAACAGTATCATAATTAAAACAAAAATAAATAAATAAAAAATTCAGCGAGTCTGCTAGTACTCGAGACTGATGTGCAAACATATCCTATACGACATCGGTTATAAAAAAATGACAACAGCAAGTTATGTTCCCAAGCGGTCACCCATCCAAGTACTAACCACGCCCGACATTGCTTAACTTCAGTGATCGGACAAGAACTGGTATTTTTTAATAATACGCACTGGCAGCTTCGGAGCGGATTAATTCACTGCACAAATTCGACACGAAAATCTAATGCCACCAGGAATACCATCAACATATGGACACAGCTTATTTACCTTATAATCTTGGGCCGACATCCTTTGATTTGGGACAGTCAATAACCAACTTTTTCAAATTTTAGAAGAGGGCTATGACTCAATACTGTTTCAAACGACTGCGTCTGGGCATCTGAATAATACTTTTGACAGTTCGTTTAATTTAAAATAATAATATGCTTTTTTATCGTCTAAAATCCGTTTAAAAACGATTTTAAATGGCAAAATTGTATAAAAATTCGAAAATTCTGACTTTTTAAAGATAATAGCCGTGGCTTCGGACGAATTTGTCGTGGATTTTGAAGCGAAAATTCAATTTAAATTCAACTGTCCATTAAAAATAAGCTGTGCTATGGATCCAAATACACTGCGAATATAATATAATAAAAATAATACTTCTGACAGTTCGTTTAATTTTAAATATGCTTTTTTATCGTCTAAAATCCGTTTAAAACGATTTTAAATGGCAAAATTGTATATAATAACGCCCTAGCGGCTAGACGCGGTTTACACATTTCCGTCCCATTTGCCGAGATTTACCCTCATAACGCCACGTAAGATGTTTACACATCAAAAACTCAAGGGCATTCAAGATCAAATTATCTCAATGTCATTCAAGGTAAAAGACACCACAAAACAGTTCCAAGGACGTTCAAGGTCATACACGCTTGGAGCAATCCCAAGGTCATATTCGCGATCTTCAACGAAAAACTCAAGGACATTCAAGGTCAAATGTCAAGGACATTCAAGGTGAAATTAGATCAATGTCATTCAAGGTCGAATACACCCAAGACCAAGTGGGCGGGGTCTATCTCAAGGTCACCGGAGTGGGGGGACTGGTGAGGGGGCAAAAAAGTGGAGGGGGAGAATTGACTCCATCTATAGCACTCTAATGTGGATTAATTGACTGCATAAATTCGACACGAAAATCTACAAAGCTTATTCTTTTACCAGGTACCCATCTTGGGCCGACATCCTTTGATTTGGAAAAATTAATAATCAAATTTTGCAAATTTTAGAAGAGGGCTATGACTCAATATTGTTTTAAACGTCTGGACATCTGAATAATACTTTTGACAGGTCGTTTAATTAAAAATATGTTTTTTTATCGTCTAAAATCCGTTTAAAACCGATTTTAAATGGCAAAATTGTAGAAAAATCCTTCACGGACGTCCTGAAATAGCTTACTCCTCAATGCGACGGCTTATAATGTCACAATCGGTTTACGCATTTCCGTCCCATTTGCCGAGATTTACCCTTATACCGCCGCGTAAGATGTTTACACATCAAAAATGTGCAGATATGAAAACCGAAAAAATTATCCTTCACTTTTAGATAGGAAAATCTATTAACACATTCAATGCTGCCGGCGCACCACGTGCGTCGACGCAGGTGCGTCATCGACACGGCATGCATAAATAGAATAAAAAGTGGTTCAGCTTCTCAGGGGTGAACCCTTGGAAAGAACAGCAGCGAAAGTGTTAATATATAATTAGCCATAACGTTACTGTAATATTTTTGACCTGTTCTGATTCGTTTTAGCCCGTTTTGGCTATTTCTAGTCACTTTTGGTTAGTCGTTCAAACAACTTTTCATTAGTTCCTACTTATTGATGTGTAAACATCTTACGCGGCGGTATGAGGATAAATCTCGGCAAATGGGACGAAAATGTGTAAACCGATTCTAGCCGCTAGGGCCGTATTGTATACAATTTTGCCATTTAAAATCATTTTAAATGGATTTTAGATGATAAGAAAGCATATTTTAAATTAAACGAACAGTCAAAAGTATTATTTATTAATTATCATATTCGCAGTGTATTTGGATCCATAGCACAGCTTATTATTAATGGACGGTTGAATTTAAAATAAATTTTCGCTTCAAAATCCACGACAAATTCGTCCGAAGCCACGGCTATCGTCCTAAAAAAGTCCGAATTTTTGGATTTTTATACAATTTTGCCATTTAAAATCGTTTTTAAACGGATTTTAGATGATGAAAGAGCATATTATCATTTTAAATAAAACGAACTCTCAAAAGTATTATTCAGATGCCCAGACGTTTAAAACAACACTAAATCATAGCCCTCTTCTAAAATTTGCAAAATTTGGTTATTGACTTTTCCAAATCAAAGGATGTCGGCCCAAGATTACTAGGTAAATAAGCTGGGTCCATATGTTGATGTTATTCCTGGTGGCATTAGATTATCGTGTCGAATTTGTGCAGTGAATTAATCCACTCCGAAGCTGTCAGTAAGTATTATAAGATAATCCTAACTAATATTATAGATGCGAATGTGTTTGTTTGTTTGTTTCTCACGCTTTCACGCATAAACTGTTCCTATCATCATGAAATTTTGCACAGATATTTTCAAGAGTATAGTAAAGAACATAGGACACTTTTAGCTTTTACCCGGGGCTTCGTTCGGGTTGATTTTTTGTTATTTTAAACTTTGTTATTATACCTAATTTTTATTCTATGAACAAGCTAAAACGTACAGGCAACGGCCATAGCATGTTGAAAATGCCAGTTCTCGTCCGATCACTGAAGTTAAGCAACGTCGGGCGGGGTTAGTACTTGGATGGGTGACCGCTTGGGAAGACATTGTCATTTTTTTTACAACCGATGTAGTTATAGGATATGTTTACACATCAGTGTCTCGACTGCTAGCAGACTCGCTCAATTTTCTTTTAGTCATTTGAACTGACTCCCATATGTTATAATCAAATTTAATCTTTTTGGTTAGTTTTAGTCAGTCGCAAAAATTCGGTTCGTTTTGGTTAGTTTTAACACTTTAATTTTTGCGCGTTGATTTTTTGTTATTTTAAACTTTGTTATTAAACCTAATTTTTATTCTATGAACAAGCTAAAACGTACAGGCAACGGCCATTGCATGTTGAAAATGCCAGTTCTCGTCCGATCACTGAAGTTAAGCAACGTCGGGCGGGGTTAGTACTTGGATGGGTGACCGCTTGGGAACACAACGTGCTGCTGTCATTTTTTTTACAACCGATGTAGTTATAGGATATGTTTACACATCAGTGTCTCGACTGCTAGCAGACTCGCTCAATTTTTTTTAGTCATTTGAACCGACTCCCATACGTTATAATCAAATTTAATCTCTTTGGTTAGTTTTGGATAGTCGCAAAATTTCGGTTCGTTTTGGTTAGTTTTAACACTTTAATTTTTGCAATCTATTCCGATACGGTGTAGCCCGTTTTAGTGCTTTTGGTTACTTGTGATTAGTTTTCGTTAGTCATTCAATCAGCTTTCGGTTAGCTTTGGTTAGTTTTAAATTATTTTAATAATTTGAACCGGTTCCGAAACGTTATAACCAACTTTAGTGTTTTTGGTTATTTTTGGTTAGTCACCAAAATAAGGTTAACTTGAATTAGTTTCAATATTTTTAATCTATTTCGATACGTTTTAGCCCATTTTGGTGCTTTTAGTTACTTTTAGTTAGCTTTGGTTGGTTATTCAATCAACTTTCGGTTACTTTCAGTAAGTTCCAATTTTTTTGAGTCATTTGAACCGGTTCCGATACGTTATAAACAATTTAAACGTTTTTGGTTAATAATTTAAGTCGTCGCAAAAATTCGGTTAATTTGGGTTAGTTACTTATTTTATTCTTAATCTATTCCGATACGTCTTAGCTCTTTTTGGTGTTTTTGGTTACCCTTAAGTAGTTTTGGTTAAACATCTTTTGGTTAAGTTTAGTTAGTTTTAATTTGTTTTAGTCATTTGAACCGGATCCGATACTTCATATTCAATTTTAATGTTTTTGGTTAACTTTAGTTAGTCGCCAAAATTTGGTTAATAATTGTTAGTTTCAACTTACCTTAATATTTCTGTTCCGATATGTTATAGCCCCTTTTGATGCCTTTGGTTACTTTTGGTTAGTCGTTCAATCAACTTTCGGTTAATTTCAGTTAATTATAATTTATTTTAATCATTTGAACCAGTTTCGTTACACTATAACTAATTTTAGTGTTTTTGGTTAGTCACCAAAATTCGGTTAATTTAAGATAGTTTTAACTTACTTCAATATTTTAAATCTATTTCGATGCGTTTTAGCCCGTTTTGATGCTTTTAGTTACTATTGGTTAGTTGTTCAGTCGACTCTCGGTAAAGTTCAGTTAGTTTTAATATATCTTAGTCATTTGAACCGGTTCCGGTACGTTATAAGCAATTTTAATGTTTTGGTTAGTTTTAGTTAGTAGCCAAAATTCGGTTAATTTGGGTTAGTTTTTACTTACTTCAATATGAACTCATGCAGTTTTTAGACAACACGCTGTCATGCAAAATTATCGGTAATTTTGATGCACTTGTGCAATTACTTACGATAACCTACACCCGCAAGCGCTACTATGCAACAGATCTCTCACAAGGTACATGCTCGTTTACTGTTGCAACGTTGCGACCTCCGCCCGACGGTCGTAAAATATCAGTACATTTACGTCCGTCGATCGCGAACCTCTGTTAAAATACAGCTGCTTCAAATGCTCCGCGTAACGCGCGTATATGGGCCACAATGGATTTGGCAGCGGTGCACGTTTTGTGTCGGAACGATGTGTCCGCATTTAGAACAAGGGGCATTTTGCGAGCATTTCATACCAGATTTATTGTTAAATATTAAATATTACTTTAAGCCGCTCACGTTGGTCTGTTTTCGAACTAGTGACTGACGTCACTGACTATTATTTCCGTCTTATACTATAGGTGGTGACTCGCCCCTTGACTAAGGTATGATGGTGCTAGCTAGTTCTTCCTACCTGCCTCCTATTCATGCCAAACCGCGTTTTTTCAACTCATGTAGTTTGCGAGATACTCGCCTTGAAACTTTTCAAATTGACACCCTTTTATTATTTACTAATATCAAAAACCTAACGCCTTTGAGCGTAATAAATACATTTTCACGTTGAATACCCTGGCGGCATTGACACAAAAGAATGGATTTTGTCATGCGGATGTACGCAGGAAGAAGCTTTGAGACGAGCTTAATGATGAAAGAGAACCACGCCATGATCCATGACGCCACCACAAAGAACGCCGAAATAGTCACACCTTTTATTGTTATTATTTTCAAATGTATGTAGGTATTATAGGTGCCAAAAAGAAATAAATATCTTAGTAGCTATTTTTCAATAGAAACAGTAATTATTATACTGCTTCCTTATTCTGACTTTAAAAAAAGTTGCGAAATTAGAGCATTGTGCCGGCGTTTGTGGCAGTATTGTCTTTAGTATATTAGATTTTAAAGTGATAAATACGCTATAAAACTAATTAATCTAGGGTATCTCAATTTAGATGCTTACCTTGCAATGTTTCTAGCATGTTGCTTAAATGTCACTTTTCAAGTAGGCTATCAATATAGCTCAAATTACTCATCCTAGCCTAGGACTAAATGCACAACAGAACAACAAAATTATGGGGGTTTAAATCGATACTAACGACATGGATACACTGGTAAACAACGCCGACGTAGACTGATGATGCAACATGAATATGCAATCTCTAATCGGTGCTGGCGAGCGAGTTATCGGTTAACCTCGGGTGGCATCGAGCTCAGGCATGGCGGGGATCGCGACGGTAGAGAATGCCAACCGAACGCTTTGAGACTTTGGGTCAAAGACTTACGATTTTGAGAAAGCGTAAACTGGAGACAAAGTCAATCATGTTCTCTCAAAAGCATTTAACGCCAAAAGAATGGAAAATCTATTACAAAAGAAACAATGACTTTGAGTTAAGAATAAAGTATTTGGAAGGAAGCAATTTTCTTTGCTAGAAGACAGTCGCGGCTCGTGAGTTTATTGGCAAGTGGGGCAAATCTAGGTGGACACAGGCGCATGCCAGAATAGCGCCGAAGTCGAAAACTTTAGATTTCGGGGTGCCACGCCCAAAATGTTTTTTTTCTTTAGAAAAAAATAACCAAATGTATTTATAGGTAATGCTTATTGAAACCAACTGCAATGTTCTTGTGAGATTTGCTAGTGTCCTCATTATTACGAAACTTTGTAGGTACCTGCTCTGAACAAACTGTAAGTAATTATAAATAAAACTAAAATACTTAATAATATTCCTAAGACAATTCGCTCACCTCTTATGTAGTTATGTGTTTGTAAATCAAATAGATTATTCTATCCATCTGTTTGGTGAAATGGTCAATCACTAGCTGATTTAAATTAATGGTTTTTCAATACTTAACATTGCTAAAGTACTCAACCTTGACTTTCCCATTGTATTTCTTAAAAAAGCTTTAATTCTTTTTAAGGTTGAAAAACACCGTTCACTTTCTACTGCTCTCATTGGAATAGTATAGATACATCAAATCTCTACTTATTCAGTCAACATAACAACTAAATTTCATATAAGTTTTTGCAAACGCAATGCGTATGTCAATATCAGCCAATTAATATTAGTTTTTCTTTGTCTAACCCGTTACCCAAATGTCTTGCAATATAATTTTTTTTTACTACTAACATGATAAATCACCATTATTTACTCCATTCCTCAAATGAGAAGTAACATTTCTCACCCTAGGTAAATAATAATATTAAAAAGACCTAGGTCAATAATGAAACGGAAAATTTAGATGGAACGAAGGTACTTTGTATGTATGGAGCTGTCAGGAGATTATGTTACGATATCTGTCAGTTAGACAACTGAAGTTCCAGGCTACCTGATATTTCGAACTATTTGAAAAATAAGTAGAAAATGACTAATATAAAAATCAAATCGAATCAAATATGGTAATATATCAGTTTTAGTAGTAAAAAACATTCTATATATACCTCGGTTGAGAAGGCATTATTAACCTCGCACATTATATCCTTCGGCGCTACGCGCCTCAGCATATAAAAGTGCTCGGTGAATAATGGCTTACTTCTCAACCTAGGTATATAATATACTATTATTTCTCCGAGCGGTTCGAGTGTTTTCATAAAGGTCAAGCAGCATGCGGACCTGCGAGCGCCAAAAGCACTATCATTGGCCGGCCATCGACAATTTCGTCAACTATGTGTCTCTTTTTAACTCCCTAGAAAGCGCGTATCTACGCGCTCCGTCTTAGTTTCGGTTCCCTAATTGCCGCAAAAAGCCATAAGGTGAATTTAAAATAGGGCCGGGCATGAAAATGCATCCGCACTTTTTAAAAAATAATTATCAGCTGAAAATTAAAAAAAAATACAATTAAATTAAAATTAGGTGGGTCACTGACCAATTGGCCTTATTGAGAAGCCGCGCCTGCTAGAAGAGAAAAAAATCTAAAAGCATCATTCTTTTGTCTCGAATCGGGTATTTTTTATCTGTGCATTAAAAACTAAGATAGGAACATATATATAAACAGTTTCGCTCTTAGTTACGTCGATCCAATTTTACAAGGCGCCAAAAATTGAATAAAGTCCATTTTGAATTATTATTATATCTTCATTTATCGATATGAAAAAGAAAGCATAAATACACTTTGTGCATAGTAGATGTACCAGTCAAAAACGTCATTAGACTTTTGCATAAGCAAGAGTTTTTTACCTCGTCTATTGATTACGTAGGAAGAAGATTTACGGAACTCTTTACATAAAGCGTATATTTATAATTTTTTTTTAAATTAAACAACGATATAGTAGATGAAATAAAAAAAACTTAACGACTTGCATGAATTGTACAGTTGGTCAAATTGTTAAAAGTAATTCCTCCTGAAAAGCCCGTTTCCGATGAAATTAACCACTCTTTCTTGGTGATTACTTATTGGCGTAGTGTGACTGCTTGCCAGGGTGTTTTTTGAATAAAGCATGAGCTAACGGCACACAGTTATCATCGTGATCTTTAAAAGAACTTGACGATGAAGTAAATTGCTGACCAGTAATGATTTGACTTGCTACTTTCCTTTATCTTGCCAATGATTATGCGACATATCCTTTTGCAATATTCCCCAACTCTCAACCTCCATACTGCTTAAGTGTCACCAAAGCACCACCTGCATTGACGAGCTACGTAGCTGAAGCTCTTCGGAAACAACGGCCGGTATAATTTGGGGTTTATTTAAATTTTAAAATTTTGCGATTTTAAACGTAATTTTGTATTTTTTCCAATTACATTGACTGATGATTTCCTTTTATAGTAATTGACAAAAAACGTGGAGTGCGGGAGTGCGGTGTTTTGGTTTGCTCATATTTTTGACATACCGCCCAGGAGGACACTCCGTTTATTTTGTCATCAAAAACAATAAATGTGCATTTTTCCTTGGATTTTGTAACTGAAAGGAATACTATTACCATATCGCCACGATCATCAAAGTCTATAACATCCATTTGCCAAATAGTAAAGCGATCTAAAAAAAACATAGTTTACCAAAAAATTCATATTTTTACTTAAAAACCCTTGGAAGTCAGTTAGTTAAGAAGTTGGAAAATACCGAATATTAAATAACTTTTCGTGAAAAGCATAATTTAAGCGTGCATTCTTATAACCATTTCTTGACTTACACATTTTATAAGTGTTCTTCCTTAAAAAAAACTAATTAATAACGAAGTAAAAGAGCTTAACTTCATATTCAAATCTTGAAATTTAATCTCTTTGTAAAATCAAATAATTATTTGGCCCATAACCGCTGGCTTGTCTTTTGAGGAATGCTATTAATTTTTGAAACTTTATGTCTTTATTTCCTCTAGATCAGTATACAATACGTGCTCCATAATGTTGATGTATTTAATTCACTTGCGCGCTGCGCGATGCCAGGTGGCATCTTCAAAAACTTTGATGTGTAAATTCTTACGCGGCGGTATGAAGGTAAATCTCGGTAAATGGTTCGGAAATCATATGTGGGGACGGAAACGTGAAGGTCTATGTGACCGGATATGACCAATTTAAAGAGTACTGCATCCACGCATTGAAATAAATAGCAAAATATATATACTGATCGCTCTTCGTATTAGTATAGACCCCGGACCGTTCATCAATTAAATTTTGTCAGAGAAAGATAACAAGTTAGGGCAGATGACGTGGAAGAGACGAAGATAAAAGATAGGGTTTGAATTGTGGACGGGTCGGCTCCTCAATATATTATTATATTATATTCACAGTGTATTTGGGTCCATAGGTTGATGTTAGTCCTGGTGGCATTAGATTTTCATGTCGAATTTTTGCAGTGAATTAATCCACTCCGATTGAAGCTGCCAGTAAGTATTATTAAAGAATCCTAACTAATATTATAAATGCGAAAAATGCGAATAACTAATATTATAAATGCGAATCTGTTTGATTATTTCTTTCTTACGCTTTTACGAATAACCTACTCAACCGATCATCATGAAATTTTGTACGGATATTTTCAAGAGTATAGTAAAGGACATATGACCCTTTTAGCTATGGATTCGTTCGCGTTGATTTTTACGGTGAGTTTTAATCCCATTTTCCACGCGTAAACTACTTAACCGATTATCATGAAATTTTGTACAGATATTTTCAAGAGTACAGTAAAGGACATAGGACACTTTTAGCTTTTACCCGCGGCTTCACCCGCGTCGATTTTTATGGTTAGTTTTAATCCTATTTTCCATGCGTAAACTGCTTAACGGTTCATCCTGAAATTTTGTACAGATATCTTAAAGATTATAGTAAAGAACATAGGACACTTTTAGCTTTTACCCGCGGCTTCGCTCGCGTTGATTATTACGGTTCGTTTTAATCCTATTTTCCACGCGTAAACTACTTAACCGATCAAAATTATAGTTTGTACAGATATTTTCAAGAGTATAGTAAAGGATATAGGAACTTTTAGCTTTTACCAGCGGCTTCGCTCGCGTTGATTTTTCCTGTTAGTTTTGATGTGTAAACAAGTTATACGGCGGTATGAGGGTAAATCTCGGCAAATGAGACGGAAATGTGAAAGCCAATGTGACATCATAACCGTGCGCAGTGATTAGTGCACAGCTACTTCAGCGCTTCCTTATACAACGTGTTCTTTCTAACGCCAGAACATAGGCAACCAATTCCTAATAAGTGTTTGCATATATTCAGGCGTCCGCGGCCTAAGGTGGCATTAGATTTTCATGCCGATGATGTCGATATAGGATTCAAATTCACTTATTGCCCTTTTGGTTCTTACACTTTGGGTCGTCAGTTATATCCCTATTCCTATTCTAAACAATAAACATCACTTGCTACATATAGAACTATACTTTAAAGAAAGAGAAAATCATTATACTAGGATTTAAAAAATAAACAGACAAACAAAGTCAAGATATAAAATTGACAATTTAAAATTCAAAGCACAAGTGCTAAAAAGAAAACACACACATATGAGTACATGAGAACAATATTATGACCCAATTAAATGACTATTACCAAATGCTAGCAATAAGCACAGTCTATCCCTCCCGCAATGTCCCAACGGTGCACAAGAAATTCATGAGTACTGTAAAATGGACGTGAACTAAAGAACTTTTTTAGGGGGTGCCTAAGATTTGAGTAGGGTCTAGTGTCTTTCATGCTTGTTGGAAGACAGTTAAACACCTTTATACTCATGTAGTAAGGTCCTCTCTCATACAAAGTTGTTGCATGTTTAGGCACTCTTAGGTTAGCCCCGTACCTTGGAACAACGCCACTACCACTCATTGCACTATTACTGACAAATTTATCCCTATGCCGATATACGTAACATCACATACTATACAAGTACACTGAATAAACTGTCATGATCTTAATTTAATTAAATAGTGGTACACAGCTGTCCAGGAAGCCAGCTTTACATATCGTTCTTATAATGCGCTTCTGAAATACAAAAATAGGGGACACCACCTGGTTTTGGGCTCCCCAAAATAAAACACCATACAGCAGACGGGAATGGACAAATGCGTAATAAAATGATGGCAGGGAATCATGGTTAACAATATCCCTTAGTTTATAAATACCATAATTTGGCGATGAAAGATTCTTACATCTTGCCATGTTCAAGCCAATTTAGGTTATTATCTAGTTCAACCCCGAGAAATTTTAGAGTTTCTACCTGTTTTAAGGGTTGATATGAATTACATATTGCCCGTTGACTATTTTATTTTTGTTTCTAAATTCGATAAAATTTGTTTTATCTGTGTTTAATAAAAGCATGTTTTTTACACCAGTTATGCATTCGTGCAGCAGTCAGATTGGCTATCTGATAAGCCAGATTCGATTTTCCACAATATATCACAACAGAGGTATCATCGGCAAACTGTACAACCAACATATTCTCACTACTCACACCAACATTTAAGTCGTTGCAAAATATAAGAAACAGAAGAGGCGAAAGCAGAGACCCCTGAGGTGCTCCTGTGGATGTAGAGTCAAAAGAGGACTGATAAGGATGGTTAGCCAAACTGCCCTTCCATCCCTTAATGTGTACTGTTTAAATGCGATCTTCTAAAAACGATTTGATCTAGTTCAGACTAACACCCCTGACACCTACCCTTTCAAGCTTTTCAAATAAGATGTTATGATGCATTAAGTCAAGAGCTTTGCTTAAATCGAAGTAAATGCTAGTTTGTTGTATTGCTGACATCAAGGAAATTCATTATGGCTAATATGTGTTTAAAAAGAGTTGTCTGAGTAGACCGATTTAGTAAAAACCATGTTACGTATTACTGAAAAATGAAAAGGTATATAGGAAGTTGAGCAGTCTATTGTAGAATGCCTTTTCAAAGACTTTTAAAAACGCAGATGGGATGGCAATTAGTCTGTAATCCTCCAAATGGCTCTTATCACCCTTTTTATGCAAAGGTATGACTCGAATCTCTTTCAAATTTGTAGGGAAGTGTCCTTCAAGAAATGACTTATTGATTATGAATGAAAGTGGTTTGCATATTAAAAGTGATATATTTTTTAAGAGACTACAGGGGATTTCATCTAGCCCTGCTGACCTTTTTGAGCATGTGGTATTGATTATACCCACAATCTCCTTCTCATCCACAGGAGTCAGAAAGAATGATCTTTCGTTAATAGAATTCAGCTCATGCTGGTTCTCCGCTTCATCCCCTTTAAACATCGGGAGTTCGCCAAAGTAGTCGCTAAACAGACCACAAATTTTGTCAGCATCAGTGATAATTTCCCCATTCCTTTCTATCTCAAAGTGATGAGCATTGTTAATCAGTTTCCTACTTCAGGATGTCCCATGCACACTTACTGGGATTATTTGAGGTTGCCATTTTTTTTTATATGGATATGTTTACACTTTAGTGACTCGAGTACTAGCACACTCGCTCAATTTTTGTTATATCACGCTCTTGCAACAATTTATTAACCATACTATAT